>MJUU01055684.1:72656-83485 GCA_002080025.1 Modiolus philippinarum | reverse complement strand
TATAAATTCCGCATGGTAACACAATGTTATTTTTATAATAATTGTACGTGTCACTTTTCCGCAGTATACATGTACAGCGGTAATTAGATGTTGTGATATCAATTGTGTCGCCACCTATGTATACATGGCGGACCCCCAGTAGTAATTTCTTGACATTTCTAAGTTCGTTTTTTGACTTTATAGATAAAGATAAAATTTTTTTGTCGATGTATCATCGATGTTTGACATGTAAATAACAGAATATCAAATTTTGATTTTTGACTGAACTTCCCCTTTAATAATGGATTACATTTAAAAGTAATTGTGCCCATCCCTGTTTGGTATATAGGTTGGTCTTGGTTAGTACATTTCAGTCTGCCATATGGCTTTTGACCTTGACCTCAATTTCACGGTCCAGTGACCAGGTTAAGTTTTTTTGCTGAAGTCTGTTTCTCAATAACTACAAGCTATAGGTCAATGATATTTGGTATATAGCTTGGTCTTGGTTAGTACATGCCAGTCTGCCATATGGCTTTTGAACTTGACCTCAATTTCACGGTCCAGTGACCAGGTTAAGTTTTTTGTTTAAGTCTGTTTCTCAATAACTACAAGCCATAGGTCAATGATATTTGGTATATAGCTTGGTTTTGGTTAGTACGTGTCAGTCTGCCATATGGCTTTTGACCTTGACCTCAATTTCATGGTCTAGTGAACAAAGTTGAGTGTTTTTGATTAGAATAGTTTCTTAATTACTGTAAGTGGAATGGTAATAATATTTGGCTTGTAGGTTGCTCTTGAGTAGTACATGACTGTTTAGCGACAAGCAGGAACAGGCGAGACATCTATTAGGGTCCACTCTTGTTTTAAGTAAACAATCAGGGACCATTTCAGGCATAGTGTAAAGCATGTAACACACACAATATAACTATACAATAACGAGGAAAAACACAAAATACTGCTTAAGCTGTCACTTATTACAGCCGTTCTGGGGAATCCCATTTCAAAATGTGTATTATTGGTGTTTTCCTTAACAACACATTCACATGTTTGGAGTATTAGGTTATTTCTTTGGGCTGACAGTTTTAAGCTCACCTGGCCTAAAAGGCCATGTGAACTTTTGCCATCACTTTTCGTCCATTGTCTGTCCATCCGTCCGTCTGTCCGTCGTCCGTCAACAATTTCAAAAAGCTTCACCTCTGAAACTGCTGAGCAAATTGTAGCCAATCTTGGCCTGAAGCATAACCAGGGTATGCAGTTTCAAAATTGTGTTCGATTAGTCCGAAGACCAAACAACATGGCTGCTGTTGCTAAAAATAGAACATAGGGATAAATTGCTGTTTTTTTTGCAAATAAGTCAAAAACCGTTACAGATATCAAAAATCTGACAATGTGAAAATGAACAGCATGGTAAGATTTACCTGCCCAGCAATTTTGAAGATAATCGGAAAAGCCGTCTTGGAGTTATTGGCTTTTTTCCATAAAATTTTCAAAATTTGTGCATTTTTTATTTTTTATTTCAAAAAGTGTAACAGATAGAGGTCAAATGTAAATTGCAAAAATGTTCAGCATATCAAGATCTACCCACCCTGAAATTTTGAAGAAAATCCAAAAACCCTTGTAGGAGTTATTGCCCTTTTTTCACAGAATTTTCAAAATTTTCATATTTTTCATGTTTTATTTCCAAAACTATAGAAGATGAAGGTTAAGTGTAAATGAATAAAATGTTTGCCTCACGGTGGCGACTTCAAAACTGGTGTTGAAAATTGTTCGTTGACCACCATTTTCAAAATGGCCGCCCAAAAAAGGCGGGAAATTCAATATTGTCTGATTTCAATAAAAATTTGGTTTTGAAATAGATGTTGATGTTGCGACTTCAAAACCAGTGTTGAAAATTGTTTGTTGACTGCCATTTTCAAATGGCTGCCAAAAAAAGGCGAGAAAATTCAACTTTGTCAGATTTCAATGAAATTTTGTTTCCAAATAGATATTTATGTGGCAAACTTCAAAAATGGTCTTGGAAATTGTTCCTTGACCGCCATTTTCAAAAAGGCCATGAAAAATGCTGGAAAATTCAACATTGTCCGATTTCAATGAAATTTGGTTTCCAAATAGGTATTGATATGGCAACTTTAAAACTGATGTTGAAAATTGTTTGCTGACAGCCATTTTAAAAAAGCAGGAAAATTAATTATTGTCTGATTTAAATGAAATTTGGTTTCCAAAAAGATATTGATTTTGCGACTTTAAAACCGATGTTGAAAATTGTCCGTTGACGGCCATTTACAAATGATGTCTTGAATTCAAAACTGGTGTCGAAAGTGGTCCTTAGCAAGAACGTTTTATGTCAAAAAAGCCTAACAAAGAAATATAGTAATATACAATTACCACCCTAGATAGTGTGTGACCCAGCGGTTTCTCTCCCCGAGATGTAAAGGTCAACCGAGAGCTTGCTAGGGTGGTAACTGTTATATTATATCGAATTTTCTTCTTTACCAGTTGACCTTTCTATGCGACCCAACGCTAGCCGGTTGACCCAGCGAAATCTCAAATGTCATGTGACATGATTTGAACAAATCAGATTATAGATATTTAAATGAGTACATGTATATAATATAACATGATCAGACTTTAAATACAGTTCAAGATATTGGTGGTGTTCGAGCTACCCAAAGTTTAAGAGACTGAAGATCAATTGTATAACTTACAATGTTAGCTTGATTTTGGCAACTGAAAGCCAGGTGAGCGATACAGGCTCCTGGGAGCTTTGGTTTAATTGAAATATGACAAGCCAACATAGAAACTGACATGTTACTTGGGCATGAGCAATACTTACACTCTTTAAATGAATTTATCTGCTGGGACCCATTATTTTAAATATGCATATATATATATATTCTTGGTTAATCTATTTTAGGGATGACAAGATATTCAAAATTTGTAGTTGGCCAAAGAAAAAGACCAGAAGAAGCAACAGGTTGGAAAAATCTACAACCACCTGATGGAAGCCAGACTTCAAGTCCACAGTACAAACAAAGAGTTTGCGAGAAAAGAAAAGGTTCTCCACACAGACATAGCTTAGGACAATATACTTCAAAGCAGGAGAAAATTGAAAAAGCAGAAAAGGGTTTTAATTTGTCAAAATTTGGGTTCAATGATGGAAAGGAGGAAGAATTGTTGACATTATTGAAAAAAGAAACCAGAAGAGAAAACAGGAGAGTGAAAAGACAGAAGATTAAAAAAGAAGAAAAGGTTTTGTAATTAGAATTAAAATTCTGACCTTTTGTTTTGAAGAGCACTACTAATGGAACAACTTGAGTAAAAAATTTTGAAAATCCATGTAGGAATTTTTGAGATATAAGACGTCAAAATTTTGGCGGGAAACAGATCTCTATAGAGATTTCCTTTAATTTGCATAAGATGTTTATAGGCCTTTAAATACATGAAATTATAATTGGAAGTTGGTTAAATTTTATACACAGTCTATTTTATGTATTTTAAAGTGACTTATGACCAAGAAGATGTGATCCATGTGCAAAAAATTTTAGCACTGTTTAAATGGATAAAACCTGAGGATATAGAATGCTCTGAAATCTGAGACTCGTACTCCCTTAAAATTATCATGAAAATACAATGGTAGACTTCACTTGGCAAAAAAAAATATGTAATGAATTTATACCAAAAAAGAAAACTTATTGATTGAATTATTAGGGGTTTACACCTTCAGAGGTTACTGTACTAGTACTAAAAAAAAAACAAAAAAAAACTTAAATACATTTTGTACTTTATCACAAGCAGTTGAAGGTTCAGCACTGCTACTGGTATTTTGTTGATCGCAATGCTACAGGTAGGCCTATCCTCTCAAAGTAGAGGTGAAAGAAAGACTACAGATATAGGCCTTTTCAAAAAAATCTTTTTTCTGCTCTTTGGCCTCAGCATTTACATAGTATACAATGAAACAGTATACACCTATTTACTGGCTATGAGGACGTTAGTAAGTTTATGGTTTCCCGAGACACAACTATTTCCCGATGCGAAGCAGAGGGAAATATTTGGTGTGGAGGGGAACCATAAACTTGCTATTGTTTGAATAGCCAGTGAATAGGTGTTTTATTGTACGGAAATCGAACATCAAAGGTATCAATGTGAATAGTTCATCATCCTATTTAATGACCAGTAAATAGTTCATCACCAGTCAATAGTCATTGAAACTATTGACCGGCAAATAGTGTGTTTGTGGCAAATGAGAAAAATAGTAAGATTATCAAACAAACAATTTATATAGGAAATACATTCTTAGGTATAAAAATTCTGGTTATCAGCCCAACATGGCAAGTGTTGTTCATTCTGAAGACAGTTCATAACACGGTTCATAATTAGATTACAAGGTCCGCCATATCAAAAAAAATCACAAGGACCATGAGCTACGGTTCCGCACCTAGAAAAGGTCAGACATTCTTCCTACCAATAGGCTTTTTCAAAAAATCATTTGTCCCCACTTCGTTTTCGGCATTTAGGTACAATAAAACAGTTCTGGTTATCAAGCCAACATCTGATCTGTGGCTATACACGATTTCACACCTCTCCTCCTGAACAAAGTTCATAACACTGTTTATATTTAGACAACATACTAATGTTGCTGCAATTACAACATCGTGTCCTGGAAAAGTTTGGGAGTTGTCTTGTTAGTCAACTCGTGTTGTCATCCCGTATAACAGTGTTGATAACCAGGGGCAAAGGGTGTTCATACCTCCACATGACAAGAGAGTTCCAATCCAAGAAAAGATGTCAACACTTTATGGAAAGGGCTATTTCCAAACATTCATGGTTTAAATTATTTTATAAATTGTACTAAAAATGAAAGTCATTTAATATTATGTCTCTTCAAATTTTGTTTTTAAGGTGTGCTACAACTGCAGAGAACATGGTCATAATATGTCGGAATGTCCAAAAGCTATCCGAGATGTAGAACAGGGAACAGGGATTTGTTTTAAATGTGGATCAACAGAACATTCCTCTAGCTCCTGTAAAGTGAAAGTAAAACCAGGTATCTTTAGTTAAAATTTAAATAGATGTGAATCTAAAATATATGATTATTAGGGCCCCGCCACATGGCGGCGCCCTATAGTAATCAGCCTGTCCATCCATCTGTCCGTCAGCATTTTCTATGTCTCATGATAACTCAAGATTGCCTGCACGGATTTTTATGATTTTTTTACTCAAAGTTGGACTTCACCAAAGGAAGCTCCCTTTTGTTTTTGAGAAAAATCGGAAAACAGTTTTGGGTGAAAACTTAGTTTTAATATGAAAAAATGCATATTTTGAGAATTAGCTCTATATCGCATGATAACTTAAGTTTGCCTTCACAAATTTTTCTACATATTATACACAGTGTTGGAGATCACCAAAGGAAGCTCCCTTTCGTTTTTGAGAAAAAACAGAAAACATTGTCAGTATTCTAGTGTTTGAAAGTATTTTACTTCTTTCCAAGGTTCATACTTCTTTAAGTATGTGAAGTAATGAAGCAATTTCCAAGGTAACGTGTTAAGCGGAATAAAAAGCGAACTAGTGCCAAATCTCTAATAGTATCAATGTTTACATGGTGATGTTCGGTAATTTCTGTCACAGACTCTATATATTTCAGTCAACTATATGGAATATATATGGTCAGAATGTGATGTCTTTTGGGAAATTAGCAGTTGGGGAATTTACTAAAGGTATGATATGGGGGAAAATTGTCCTGAATAGAATTTTATATTGCATGTACTTTTGGTGCAGTTTTATTCATCAAGGAATAATATTCCCTAATATTGAAAACTTGGAAATTTTTGCTCTGTCTTTTTTCCCCGGTTTTCAAAATAAATTTCATTTCATGCAGTCTTGAATTTGCGGTTACTGGTCAAGCTCCTATATAAACTAATTGCATCAAAATACTGTGGAAGTACTTTTATTCGTGGACATCAATTTTCGTGGTTTTCTTAAAAATCGCGATTTCGTTGGTTCTTAAATTGGTGGTTTCAAAGTCCCTCCATTAAAACTCTATGGAAAAAATGCATTTCGTTGGGAATTTAATTTCGTTGTTTAACCAAACCACGGAATCCACGAAAATTGGAACCCAACGAACAATATTACTTTCACAGTATTCATGTAAGTTTATCATGTTTATATTCGTGCTTCATTCCTTAACACGAAAAATAGCAAAAATAAAAACCCCTGTTTATAGTAATCATGCAATGACCGTTCTGTTTTAAAGCAAAGCTTCACTGGTTCTTGATGAAGTTGATAGCATGACATTTGCAGAATGATATAAAGCAAACAACACTGACCCCTTCAGTCAGTCAGTGTTCACAGCCTTCAACAATAAACATCGGTCAGTTATCTCCCTGTACCAAGTTAGTTATATATGGTCAAAGTGGAGATTATTTTTAATTTCAATATCAAAAGAGGCTAAATTGTTATACTAATAAAAATTATCTCCACTTCAACCATGTGTAACTAACATGGTACAGGGATATAACTGACAGAGTTCCTCATTGGTATAACTCATACTGTGTGGAAAGCTTTGTATGATCTGTTTACAAAAGTGTTCAAATATTTTCTTTTAATCAACCTATGTTATTTTGACATGGAGATATTTTTGTGCACATTTTTTATTATAAAGCATGTCCAGTTTTGAATGCTTTTTAGATAAATCTTGGCTCCAAATCTCAATGAAGTGTGTTAGGCTCTTACTCTTTAGATGTATGATTTGAACAATGTATAAGTTCCATGATCGTTATTTCTGTTTCAATTATGCAATCAATACTGAATTTATGGAAAACCTCTGAGATTCTCAAGAAACTTTGATTTCTTAATATCGAAAAACTAATTTGAGTGATTCCAGGTGAACCTGAAATTTTCAGGAACCGGCAGGTGACATTATAAATTTGGGCAAGGGTCAGTTTTGCTGGTGCGACCCGATACAAAATCAGGCAAATTTGAAAGTGTGCTCCAGACCAGTGTTTAAAACATTTGTTCTCATAAGTTAGAATGCAGGAGGTCTTCAGTTCAGTCCTTAGTAAAATTAAGAACTTTAAACTGCGTCTTCTTTTAGTACAGTCAAACCTAGTTGGCTCTAACAACTGAAGGACTGATAAAAACAGTTTAAACTAGAGGGATATTTGAGCAATCTATGTCAAACTGTGTTTAAGGGAGTACGAGTCTCAGAAATTTTGTAATTACAATTAAAATTCTGACCTTTTGTTTTGAAGAGCACTACTAATGGAACAACTTAAGCAAAAATTTGAAAATCCATGTAGGAATTTTTGAGATATAAGACGTCAAAATTTTGGCGGGAAACAGATCTTTCTAGAGTTTTCCTTCAATTTGCATAAGATGTTTATAGGCCTTTAAATATATGAAATTATAATTGGAAGTTAATTAAATTTTATACACAGTCTATTTTATGTATTTTAAAGTGACTTATGACCAAGAAGATGTGATCCATGTGCAAAAAATTTTAGCTCTGTTTGAATGGATAAAACCCGAGGATATAGAATGCTTCTGAAATCTCAGACTCGTACTCCCTTAAACATAAACAAAAGAACAAAAAAAAAGGTTCATGACATCAATGGGTATATAGGCCAAATAAAAAATATATTAGCTTCTCAGGCCCCTGCCTCGTCTATTTTCTGGGAACTAATTTTAACTTTTTATTTAACTTTCAAATAAAAAAAAAATGAAAATCAGTTGCCTCATTACTTTTTGGGCATTTCGGAAATGTAAAAAGATGCCTCATCATGATCTTGAACCAATAAAAATAAAAATCTTCTCCCTCCCTGCCTCATTATTTTTTCTGAAAAATGCCCTGAGAATCTAATCATTATTTTTGTATGGCCATAGCATAAAGTTTAGTCATCGTAGATTTGCAATAAGTGTCAATTTGGAATGTTTGGTGTGGCATTTCTCTTCGACTGTCACCATGGTAATTTTGTGTGCTAGTAATTAAACATGTTATAAAAATAGGACCCATTCTGTAGTTGTGCGGGATTAATAAATACACAACCCATCTTTCGGATGGGATGTAAACTCAGGTCCACGTGTTGGAAGAAATGCCACGCTTCCTGCACGTTAAAGAACCTTTGTAGCAAGCTTTTTTTGAGTGGTCCGTAGGTGATCGGCTACAAGGCTAAATTTTCCGCCCTTTTCGATTTCACCCTACTTTTCCAGTGGCAGTCAGAATTTCCCGTCCCATGGCCCTTTTCATACCCCAAAGTGATTATTTATTAACAAACTTGTTCTCGTCTTGATATAGCTGAAATATTGCTGAGTGGACGTTAAACAATATTCAATCAATCAATCAATCAAACATGTTCAGAAACCAACTACAGTTTATTATACCTAAAAGATTATTGGTAATTTTACAACAAATTGAGTAGAAAAACAGCAATGTATCTTGTGAACTTGAATTAAAAATCATCTCACATTGGAAATAATCAATACTTTTTTTGCAGGTGAATTTCCATATGCCAAGTGTTTTATTTGTGGAGAAACTGGTCATTTATCAAAGCAGTGTCCAGATAATCCTAAAGGGCTGTATCCTATGGGTAAGCAAAAATGTATACACAAATAAAGTTTGGATACAGGAATCCTGTATTCATATTTATGTTTAGTACAAATATATTTCAATACCCTACACAGTAAATGTTATACAAACACTTGACGAGTGATGAGAATATTGGAATACACTTGTTTGTCAGTCTGGTCTCGAGCTAATGTGCATCATCAAATAGTAATTGCTGTTCATTGATACATATATTTTGAAGTTATACTTTATTAGGCATTCTCTAATCATATGTCAAGTTTAAACCGGTTTTGACCCGTTAGATAAATTTTCATATTCAACGTATGTTGAATAAATCCCTGTGCTATTTCTCAACAAATCTATTCGGAATACAATTCTCTGTGTTTATCATTTATCATTAGAGAAAAAGATTACACCACTTTATCCCGATTATTACCATATTTTATCCACTCTTGATATTTAATTTAAAGATTTTAAAATGCTCGGCAAGCCTCGCAATTGAAATTTTAAAATTTAACTATCTCTAGTGGATAAAATATGGTAATGAACAGTATTTTGTGGTGTAATCTATATTTTGCAAAAGTTACAGGTTCTTTTTGTATAAAATAAGTATATTTTGAACATGTTGAAAGAAAAAAAAACAAAATATGAGGGTTTTTTTTTTGCAATTCTGAGGTCCGCTGCTGTCTCCAAGGCAACCTGAACCAGAGTTTTGGAACCTATTTTCTAAAAACCACCGACAGGTGTTGCACTATGCCAAGTGCCAAGACTTTCACTTGCAAGATAATAAATCTGCAGTATTCTAAATATTTTGTACTATTTACTTCTGCAAAAAATGCCTTTCCAGAATCCTTTTCATGAAGTAAAGGGTTAAGATCTTTCTCAGAGTTAAATCCCTTAGAACTTTGGCTAAAATAATTTCACTGTGTAAGATCTTTTTCACAGCTAAACAGAATTTCACAAAGCATTGTGGTTATTAAGGGGAAAATTTTTATGACCCGTCTACGATAGTAGGGGGCATATGGGGTTTGGGCAAGGCTGTCCGTCCGTCCCAAGTTAGGTTTACAACAGGTTGAAGTTTTTTTCTGTGAAGAATGTATGCCGTTATCATTAAACTTTATATAAATACACATTAGCGTCTTATTAAACAAAAATCACAATAAAATTTAACCCATGCAACCAACTTCATGCTTCACTGATTACGGGAAAAAGTGTTATAGTATGATGTTTACCCATGGTTTGAAGTTTTTTCTGTGAAGGATGTATGCTATTAACTTTATATAAATACACATTAGCATCTAATTAAACAAAAATCACAATAAATCACAATAAAATTTAACTCATGCAACCAACTTCATGTATTCACTGATTACGGGAAAAAGTATAATAGTATGAGGTTTACCCATGGGTTGAAGTTTTTTTCTGTGAAGAATGTACGCTATTATCACTTAACTTTATATATAAATACACATTAGCATCTAATTAAACAAAAATTTTAATAAAAATTTATCCATGCTACCAACTTCATGCTTCAATGATCATGGCGAAAAGGGGGTAGTATGAGGTTTACCCTTAGGTTGAAGGTTTTTTGTCCCCCACTGCAACGCGGAGCGGAGACATAGAAATGCCTGGCGTCCATGCTTCCTTGGGTCCATCTGTCACACTTGTTTGTAAACACTCTCATGCCTACAAATTTTAATGGATTTTTATGTAATTTATACCAAAGCTTTATATCACTAATACCTTTGTCAAGTTCGAAAATCAGCTTCGGTCGATACCTTTTGACAGAGTTATGGGACTTTGACCAGAATAATGACTCGGTTTATCCAAAAATTGAAATTGTAAGTGCTCTCATGCCTACAAATTTGGTGAATATTTCATGAAATTTATACCAAATCTTTATGTTACTTATACCTTGGTCAAGTTCTAAAATCAGCTTTTGACGGAGCTATGGGACTTTGACCAAAATAATGACTTTGTTTTACTTTTTGTATCCCCACACATTTGATTCTGGAACAGCCCTGAATGTTTGGAAATATTGCAATTTCGTATACAGTATATTAGTATGCTGCTTGACTGGCAGAAATCTCCAGGGTTGTTTTTTTTTATGCCCCTGTTGTCTAACAGCGGGGGCATTAAGTTTTACCCTTGTCTGTCCTCCGTCTGAACGTACATAAGTACGTTCGAAATATTTGTCAAATATTTCTCAGCTTGTGTATGCAGGAATGATTTGATATTTGGTCTGAAGCTTTGGTATGATGAGTTGTACTGTGTCTCCCCTTTTCAAGTC
>MJUU01055684.1:56485-72563 GCA_002080025.1 Modiolus philippinarum | reverse complement strand
CTTTTGATATAGGTGGCTGTTGTAAAGAATGTGGGTCAGTGGAACATTATGTAAAAGATTGTCCAGAAAATCAAGCTAAACAAGGTAATGCCAGGATAGACATCCGGTGGTGCACCAATTCTGTATTGACAAGAACTGAAAATGAATTTGAATAACAGTAATATTTTGCATTTTCCATTAATAAAAAGTCATTTACCATGAATAGGCTACAGAACTAAAAATGAGGCTGTAAAAGCAGCAATTTTTGCAGTGTGCTAATATTCGCTATTTTCACATTTGACAAAAGACCACGAAAATTAGTACCTGCAAATATCTCAAGAAAGTTCTAATATCTTTAGTTGTTCCTATAAACCTCAAAAATTGATATCCGGGAATATGTTCCAATTCAAAAAATGGCAAAAATTAGCAACCACGATTATAAGTAATTTGTACAATTTGGATTAGTCCCTAAAAAAATAATGGCTGTTTCAGCATTCCAGATTTTTGTGTGTTCATTCAAGATTGACAGGTCAATCTAATAATTTTAAAGAATTTCTAAAATATTAAATATGAACAGTTTATGATGCTTATGGTTGTAGACCTGGGGTAGGGGAGATAACTCCTTTTTACATAAAGATCACAAGATTTATAATATTTATCGTAAATAGAAATGATAATTCATCTTTATGAAACTACACTCCTTTAATAAAACATTTCATGATACCTACATTTAAATATCCAAGTCGGTTTTGAATGATATCTTAAAATATTAGAATTGATGAAAGTCAGATATTGTGCAATGGAGGTAATTCTTTCTACTTGATATTCAGCTAGGAATATTCAGGGTTTTTATGCAGTTTTCATAATATTGTTAAAAACGTTAGGTGAATTTTTAGTAAATTTTGATATAAGTCATATATGTTGAGGGTCTTGCATTTCTCAGTTTTTTATGAAAATTGAATTATAGGTTTTTCATCTAGATGAAAATAAATAAAGCTGTGTTTTCAGTCGTATTTTGACAATGTAATTTCTTTTGTACTACATATCAACACTTAGTGCATGACTGTGGTCATTATTATCTTGTATTTAAGTCACAATTTTCTGTGAATCAGTTTTAATAGCAGTTTAGGGTTAATTTACGCAGATTCTTATTTATATACAGTACAGTAGTACATGCCTCATTGTGATTTGTGTACAGAATTTAAGACTCCTAAGATCGAAAATCTCATGGTGAAATTTTTTTTTTAATTTCTGGAAGTATATTAATACATATTTGTTTCATATTGCAAATTTAAAGAAAATTGAATTTGAGGAAAATTGGTATACTTACTACCTTAAGGGGGTAGACCTGGGGTAGGAGGAGATAACTCCATTTTTCACTTTTTCAATGCTTACACAAACAAATAGAATCATTACAATAGGTATTATCAAAATTTTAAAATTGCAAAATTTTTTCTACACAGCAAATAAATATTAATTTTGTCATGAAAACAAATACCCAACATCCGGTTATTTATAATGAGTGCATTTTACTCTACATTATTGCAATGCTGTCCAAATTTAATGAAAATATGTAAAAGTCGGATTTCTTCCAAGGGAGGTAAATTATAGCACAGATTCAGCAATTTTATTGATTTTTACCCACTTTATTCTAACTTAAGAAAATATGGGGCGGTAGAATTTTCTAAAATTTTAATATATCTTACATATACTAGTTTTCTTTCTATTCTCAGTTTTTGGTGAAAATTAAATGACATAATTTTTTACAAGAAGTGTTTGATGGTGATCAAAATAGAGTAAAACTTTCAGCCTATGCTATTCAGAACACCAATATATTTCAGGTCAAACTAGTTAAATTTACTATCATTATTCATGCTTACTTCGACAGATGTCTAAACTGCAGAATTTTGCATTTTGAAATTATTTTAAATCAAATACAAATTCAATTAGAGACAATTTTATACACCACAATCAAGTCCTGAATGGACCAAATAATATGAGGAAAAAGGGTATCTTTGATGACCACTAGACATAAAACGGGAGGGTAAAAATTGTTGAAGATTGCTGAAAGACTACATGAACATGTGCAGTTTTAATACTGAAAATATTAAGAAAATTAAACGAGTGGAAAATTTAATGCTTCCCCAGGTCTACCCCCTTAAGTATCAAAATATTAAAGCACACCTTTTTTTTAATGTTTCAAGCTTATCCCAGCAAAATTGCAAATTGAAGTATTGATAAATATAAGCAGTATGATGCAGCATTAATAGTAGGGCAAATTTCCAAATAGGATATTGCTCGTTTTGAAAGGAAAATAGTTGTTTTTGTTTAAAGTAAGAAGCATCTCTGTATATATCGTACAGACAAAAACATGTATTCTTCCATACCTTTTATTCGAGCACAAAAATTTTGCAGTTGCATATTCCACAAAATAATGAAAATTTCCACATTTTCAAAGGAATGATTCCAGATCTAGCGAAGTTAGGGTTTACAACTGTGCACATGTAAAATGATATTTTATTTGAGTAATCTTTGTCTCAAACTTGCTTCAAATTTGATATAAATTAAAGTTGATTTTATTTTAATCAGTGCAGCCAACTAAATATTATTTATTTTGTAGGTATAGACAGCATAACATTACCAACATTAAATAATAACAGTAGTGCTGATGCAGAGGATGATATAATTGCAGTACAACCACAGACGGTGAAGAAAAAAGTACCTAAGTTGGTCAAATTCTGAACTCGATGTCAAGATGAAAAAACTTTTATTTAATAATTAACTGTTCAAATAAATTCTGAAATGGACAGTCAAGAAAAGTACTTAGACTGGTCAAATTCTGTTCCTTAAAAAAATCCTAAACCAGTCATTCTGAAATGTACAGTCAAGAAAAAAAGTTACCTACACTGGTCAAATTCTGAAATATTCCAAAACAAATTTAAACTTGACAAATTATGAAATGGACATTCAAGAAAAAAGAAACTTAAACCGATGAAATTCTGGTATTGACAGTCAAGAAAAAGTACTGAATTTATTACATTCAGACTGACTGTCGTCTACTATGGTAATTAAACTGGTTGAAAAATTGAAAATTAACTGTGAAAAAATCCTTAAATGATCAAATTTCAAAGTGGACAGTAAATAAAAAATATTTAAACTAATCAGTTTACGTAATGGACAACAAGGAGAAAGAAACTAAATAACTGCACAGTAAAAAAATATCTAATAAACAGCCTACGAAAAAAAGGACCTTAGCATATCAGATTCTAAAAACATATCAGTGAAAATACCACAATTCTTAAATTATGCTATATTCATAAATGGCATGAAGTTTAGATAATGTCATATTGTATGAATTATTAGTACAAATGTCTATTTTGTTAAAAAGAAATTTTTCAGAATTGTCTACTAAATATATTAAATTGAGTATTAAATATATTAAATTGTTTATTTGATATATTATATTGTGTATTAAATACATATTAAATACATTTTCTTCCATTGTTTATTTCAAATGATAAGTTTGAGAAAAATATTTGAACAATCACTGGTTGAGGAACTCATAAAGTTAATTTTTCCAGATTTAAAAAAAAAGGCATGATGAATGGAATTTGAATTGACACTTCTAGAAAATAGTTGTGCATGGCAATACTGTTCAGCAAATCTGTTCTAGTCAGCATAATTTCTCTAAAACTTTTAAGTACGAGTTTTACAAATTTCGTAGTTATTGGGGAAATAATGTATGGATGTCCATATCAACAGGTTTTAAAGTTATTCAATGTGTATTAAATGTTTTCTGTTTTTTTTGTTTTTTTGTTTTTATACGCCCGTCTAATGACGGACGTATTATGGTATACCGATGTCCGATTGTCTGTCCGTCCGTTTCATATGTCGCGCTCTAAATTGACAACCCTTTGGCCAATTCACTTCAAACTTTGTAGAGGTATTGGATATTATGGTCTCATGATCTGTATACTTTTTCGTGAAATTTCCATTTTTTTTGCAAGAGTTATGGGACTTTATTCGTCAATTTTAAGGCAATTTTTTACATGTTGCCCTCTAACTTGACAACCCTTTGGCCAATTCACTTCAAACTTTGTAGAGGTATTGGATATGATGGCCTCACGATCTGTATACTTTTTCGTGAAATTTCCATTTTTCTTGCAAGAGTTATGGGACTTTATTCGTAAATTTTAAGGCAATTGTTTACATGTCGCGCTCTAACTTGACAACTTTTTGGCCAATTCACTTCAAACTTTGTAGAGATATTGGATATGATGGCCTCACGATCTGTTTTCTTTTTCGTTAAATTTCGATTTTTCTTGCAAGAGTTATGGGTATTATTTATTAATTTTAAGGCAATTTATTACACGTCACGCTCTAACTTGACAACCCTTTGGCCAATTCACTTCAAACTTTGTAGAGGTATTGGATGTAATGACCTCATGATCTGTATACTTTTTCGTGAAATTTCGATTTTTCTTGCAAGAGTTATGGGACTTTGTTTTCAATTTTAAGGCAATTTTTTACATGTTGCGCTCTAACTGATAAGTACTTTGATCAGCTCACTTTAAACTTTGCAGATAAATTTCTTAAAGAGAAATCAAGCTTAATTGGGCAGTTACAGGTGGGTGCTTCTGAATTGAGAACCCCTTTTCTAAATCACTTAAAGTTTTGGAGGGTGACGACGGGCGTATCGTGCAACTTGGCGCAGCTGTTTATTTATGTTTGTTTTTGTTTTGTTTTTTTTCTGTTTTTGTTTTTAGCTCACCTGGCCTAAAAGGCTATATGAGCTTTTGCCATCACTTTGCGTCCGTTTGTCTGTCTGTTGTCTGTCAACATTTTCAAAAATCTTCTCCTCTGAAACTGCTGAGCCAATTGTACCAAACTTGGCCTGAAGCATCACCAGGGTATGCAGTTTCAAAATTGTGTTTGATTAGTCCGAATTCCATACAACATGGCCGCTGTTGCTAAAAATAGAACATAGGGGTAAATTGCGTTTTTTTTGCAAATAAGTCAAAAACCTTTACAGATATAAAAAATCTGACAGGGTAAAAATGAACAGCATGGCAAGATCTACCTGCCCTGCAATTTTGAAGAAAATCCAAAAACCAGTCTTCGAGTTATTGTCCCTTTTCCGTAAAATTTCCAAAATTTGTGCATTTTTATTTTTTATTTCAAAAAGTGTAACAGATAGAGGTCAAGTGTAATTGCAAAAATGTTCAGTATATCAAGATCTACCCACCCTGAAATTTTGAAGAAAATCCAAAAACCCTTGTCGGAGATCTTGCCCTTTTTACACAGAATTTTCAAAGTTTTCATGTTTTTTGTCTTTTATTTCCAAAACTATAGAAGAAAAAGGTTAAGTGTAAATTGATGAAATGTTTGCCATGCTGTGGCGACATCAAAACTTGTGTTGAAAATTGTTCTTTGACCACCATTTTCAAAATGGCCGCCAAAAAGGTGGGAAAATTCAACATTGTCCGATTTCAATAAAATTTGGTGTTGAAATACATGGTGATGTTGCGCCTTCAATACTGGTGTTGAAAATTGTTTGTTGATCGCCAAAAAGGCAGGAAAGTTCAAAATTGTCGGCTTTGGTTTCCAAATGGGTATTGATGTCCTAACTTCAAAACCGATGTAAAAAATTATTCGTCGACCGCCATTTTCAAAATGGCCACCAAAAAAGGCGAGAAAATTCAACATTGTCCGATTTCAATGAAATTTGATATCCAAGTGTATATTAATGTTGCTATTTCAAAACTGGTGTTGAAAATTATTTGTTGACTGCCATTTTGAAATGGCTGCCAAAAAAGGCGAGAAAATTCAACATTGTCAGATTTCAATGAAATTTGGTTTCCAAAATAGATATTGATGTCGCAATTTCAAAATTGATGTTGAAAATTGTTCCTTAACCGTCATTTTCAAAATGGCCTCCAAAAAAGGTGGGAAAATTCAACATTGTCCGATTTCAATGAAATTTGGTTTCCAAATACCAGTAGATATTGATGTCACAACTGATGTTGAAAATTGTTCGCTGATGGCCATTTTCAAAATGGCTGCCAAAAAAAAAGACAGGAAAATTCAACATTGTCCAATTTCAATGAAATTTTGTTTCCAAATAGATATTGATATTGTGACTTTAAAACCGATGTTGAAAATTTTGTTCATTCATGGCCTTTTTCAAACTGATGTGCCAACTTCAAAACTGGTGTCGAAGGTGGTCTTAAGCAAAAACATTTTTTGTTAAAAGAGCCCAACAAAGAAATATAGTAAAACATGATCACGGAGGCGGTGGCATCCGTGTCCCATGGACACATTCTTCCATTTTTTGTTACAATTTCATCTGGAACTAAAGTTATTAGCAAAAAAGACCATGATGACAACGACTGCACCATACCATAATATGACTTTTTTATGCCCCTGCCGCTAATCGGTCGGGGGCATTAAAGGTTTACCCTGATCCGTACGTACGTACGTACGTCCCATCTGTACATACCTCCATCAGATCAAAACCAAACTTGGTCACATGCTTACTTATCACCCAAGACAGAACCCTATTGATTTCCAGGTTGGTACCCCCAAGGTCAACAAGGTCACAGTTGCTAAAAATAGACTAAAATTTCAATAAAATTTTGGTTTCTGGATCATAATTTGAGTATCCTGCATAGTATCAGAGCAAAACTTGGTCATATGCTTATTTATCACCCAAGACAGAACCCTATTGATTTCCAGGTTGGTGCTCCTAAGGTCAAGGTCACAGTTGCTAAAAATAGACTAAAATTTCAATAAAATTTTGGTTTCCGGATAATAACTTAAGTATCCTGCATAGGATCAAAGCCAAACTCGGTCACAAGCTTACTTATTACCCAAGACAGAACCCTGTTGATTCCCAGGTTGGTGCCCCCAAGGTCAAGGTCACAGTTGCTAAAAATAGACTAAAATTTCAATAAAATTTTGGTTTCTGGATGATAACTTGAGTATCCTACATCGGATCAAAACCAAACTTAGTCACAAGCTTACTTATTACCCAAGACAGAACCCTCTTGATTCCCAGGTTGGTACATGTATCTGCATTGTTGGCTCTGCTCCGTTTTTTTCAGCACAATTTGTTTTTTTTAGCACAAATGACTTTTCTGGGATATCTGTGCTTACGGCTCTACTTCGGAAGTGTAAGCAAATTGTGCTCCTTTGGGGCAAATGTACTTTTGTAGAATATCTGCTCTGACGGTTGTTTTTCAGAAGCAATTTTTCATGAGCAAGTTGTGCTCTGTTTGTCGCACATGTGCTTTAGTGGGATATCTGCTCTGAAGGCTATATTTCAGAAGTGTAAGCATGCTGTGCTCAGCCTTTGGCACATATGCTTGTGGTGGAATATCTGCTCTGACGGCTCTTTTTGGAAGATTTAACATGCTATGCTCCGTTTTTAGAACATGTGCTTTTGGTAGGATATCTGCTCTGACGGCTGTGCTCTGGAAGAGTGAGCAAGTTGTACTCCGTTTGTGGTGCATGTGCTTTAGTGAAATATCTGCTGACGGCTGTGTTTCGGAAGTGTAAACATGTTGTGCTCCATTTGTGGCACATATGCTTGTAGTATTGTGTCTGCTCTGACGACTCTTTTGGACGAGGTAACATGGTGTGCTCAGTATTTGGAATAGATGCCTTTTCTTGGATACCCGATCTTACGGCTCTACTTCTGAAATGTACGCATGATGTGCTCCGTTTGTTGCACATGTGCTTTTAGTGGGATATCTGCTCTGACAGCTATGCTTCGGAAGAGTTTGCATAGTCTGGTGCGTTTGTGGCACGTGTCCATTTGGTTGGAGATGAGCTCCAATGACTCCGCTACAGAACAGGGAGCATGCTCTGTTCCGATTGTTGAACGTGTTTGTAGGATATCTGACCTGATGGATCTACTTCGGAAGAGTAAGCATGCTCTGCTCTGTTTATGGCACCAGTGCTTTGGAGGGATATCTGCCCTCAAGGCTCTGCTCTGGAAGGGGAGGCAGTAAATGGTATGTAAGCGGTCCTCGTGTTATTGATGCAATACGGCTCAATTTAGAGATATAGACTGACAAGAATATACATATTTCAGACTGTTCTGCCCTAGAAGAGTAATGTGCGCCCTCTATCTGGCACCAGAATTCCTGGAGCCTAAGTATGACATGTTACACATGTAACCAAAACAGCTCCTACAGGAATCTGAAAGGATTGCTACGGTCAACCAAGTGGCAAAAGTTTTACTGAAGAGAAGTCAAAGTTCCCCAAGCTTACATTCTAAAACTGATCTGCGGTCGTAAAAAAACATTGTATACAATTGTAACCTTTTTTGTTTGATATGTATACACTTTGTAGTCGTTTTAAGGTAATAGAATGTAGGCGTGGGATGTAAATCTTCACTTCGATTCAGTAAAAGTTTTGCCACTTGGTTGACCTTTGCAATGCATGATACAAAATACTTGACCTGCAACAATCAAAGAAAATAAGAAAGGATGAAAATACTTCCATAATGAGCAAAACTTTTTCTTCTAAACATTGAATTATCTGTAATAAAAACAGAAGATAACAAAATAGAATAACACTAGAAATAGCACAACTGACAAGGTATCATCTAGATATCTGTAAAATCCAAAGAACAAAAAAGAAATTAATAAACAGTAAAAAAAACTACATACAAAAAATATGATATCTGAGAAAAGTTAATGGCTCATGTGTTTTTGTAGGATAAATGCTATGCTTTTTTCAGAATACGTGTTTTATCTTCTTCTAAGACTGTGCTTCCGAAGAAAAAGCATGTTGTCCTCGGTTTTGTGGCACACATGCTTGAAGTGAGATATCTGCACGGACTGCTCCGCTTCGGAAGAGTAAACATGGTATTCCCCATTTTTAGCACATATAATTTTTGTAATATCAGTTCCTACTGCTCTACTTCGGAAGTGTAAGCATGTTGTGCCCCTTTGGGGCTAATGTGCTTTTGTAGGAATATCTGCTCTGACGGTTGTTCTTCGAGAGTGTGAGAATGTTGTGATCCACTTGCGGCACATGTGCTGGAAATGAGATACCTGTTCTGACGGCTATGCTTCGGAAGATTTAACATGCTATGCTCTGTTTTCAAAACATATGCTTTTTGTGGGTTTTCTGCTCTGACGGATGTGCTTCGGAAGAGCAAGCATGTTGTGCTCAATTTGTGCCGAATGTGCATTTAGTGGTATATGGGCTCTGACAGCTGTGCTTCGGAAGAGTATAGCATGTTGTGCTCAATTTGTGTCACATGTGCTTTAGATGGGATATGTGTACTGACGACCTAAAGTGTAATCATGTGGTGGTCCGTTTGTGACATATGTGCTTTCAGTGAGATATATGCGTTGACGACTGTTCTTTGAAAATGTAAGCAGGGTGTGCTCCGTTTGTGGGACATATGCTTTCAGTAGGATATATGCTCTTACAAATATACTTTGGAAATTATAGAATGTTGTGTTCCGTTTGTGGCTCATGTGCTTTTGGTGTGATATATCCTCTGACGACTGTTCTTTGAAAGTTTAAGCATGTTGTGTTCCGTTCGGGGCACATGTGCTTTCAGTTGGATATCTGCTCTGACGACTCTGATTCGGAAGAGAAAAAATCTTGTGCTCCGTTTTCGGAACATGTGTTTAGATGGGATATCTGCTGTGACGGCTATGCTTCGGAAGAGTAAGCATATTGTACTCTGTGTGTGGCACACGTGCTTTTAGTGGGATACCTCCTCTGACGGATGTGCTTCGGAAGAGTAAGCATATTGTGCTCCATTTCAGGTGTGGCCCATGTGCTTCTAATGGGATATCTGCTTTGACAACTCTATTTCGGACGATTTATGCTCCGTTCGTGGTACGTTTGCTTTAGTAGGATATATGCTCTGACGACTGTGCTTCGGAAAAGTTAACATGCTATGCTCCTTTTTTAGGACATGTACTTTTGTTGTGTATCTGCGATGACGGCTGTGTTGCAGAACATGTGCTTATGGTAGGATATCTGCTCTGACGGCTGTGCTCTAGAAGAGTGAGCAAGTTGTACTCCGTTTCTGGCCCATGTGCTTTAGTGGAATATTTGCTGACGGCTGTGTTTCGGAAGTTTAAACATGTGCTCCATTTCTGGCACATATGCTTGTAGTATGATATATACTCTGACGGCTCTTTTGGACGAGTAAACATGGTGTGCTCCGTATTTGGAGCACGTGCCTTTTCTTGGATACCCGATCTTACGGCTCTACGTCTGAAGTGTAAGTATGTTGTGCTTCGTTTGTGGACCATGTGCTTTTAGTGGGATATCTGCTCTGACCGCTATGCTTTGGAAGAGTTAGCATAGCCTGGTGCATTTGTGACTAGTATCCTTTTGGTGGAGGATGAGCTCCAATGAATCCGCTTCAGAAAAGTAAGCTTGCTCTGTTCCGATTGTTGAACGTCTGTGTTTGTAGGATACCTGTCCTGATGGATCTACTTCGGAAGAGTAAGCATGCTCTGCTCTGTTTATGGCACCAGTGCTTTGGAGGGATATGTGCCCTGAAGGCTCTGCTCTGGAAGGGGATGCAGTAAATGGTCCGTAAGCGGTCCTGGTGTCATTGATGCAATACGGCTCAATTTAGAGATATAGACTGACAAGAATATACATATTTCAGACTGTTCTGCCCTAGAAGAGTAATGTGCGTCCTCTGTCTGGCACCTGATTTCCTGGAGCCTCAGTATGACATGTTACACGTGTAACCAAAACATCTCCTACAGGAAAAGAAAAATACGTAAAAACACTTCACCTGCAACAATCAAAGAATATAAGAAAGGATGAAAATACTTCCATAATGAGCAAAACCTTTACTTGTAAACATTGGATTATCTGTAATAAAAACAGAAGACAGCAAAAATAGTATAACACTAGAAATAGCACAACTGACAAAGAATCATCTGGGTATCTCTGAAAAAGCCAAAGAAAAAACATAATAAATAGTAAAACAAAACTACATACAAAAACTATGATATCTGAGAAAAGATCAAAATTAAAAAAAAGCTGAGAATAAAAGAATAAATGATATGAATAAAAAATGATGTGATATTAGTAAAAAAGTAAATGAAAAATGAAATAATAAAAGACAAAACCTTGTAACAAAAACAAATACATCTGACATGATGAAAGAAAACAACAAAGCATAAAGAATGAACCGATTTTTGATAATAAAAGAAAAGAAAAATAAAGAAACTTTCTAAAAGTATAATGCAAGAATCCTGTAAAAAGACAAGAAATGAATGAAGAAATAAAATAAACTGGTGAAAGAAGCAAAGTAAATAATAGAATGCTGTATACTTCATAAATTTCTTAAAACAGTTCACGGCTCATCATGAGCAACATAAACCGTTCAGTGTAAGGAGAGTTCACTTTTGCTTGCATGTCAAGTGAAATATTCCAAAATGTATTCACTACGAATGAAATCAGAACGAGTCTGAGTGTCTTTTTTCTACCGTTATTCAAAGTGATTACAGTTCGGAACAGTTCATTTCAAATACAATAAAAAGTGAACTCTTCCAAAATTTAGCACAGGTTCAGAAAGGGGGTGGTCCGATGTATTTAATGAAAAAATGCGGTTCAAGTCGAATTATTTTTGTCAATTTTTGCCGATCAAATTAAAAACGACATTGAAAATAGAATAAATTTCCTTTATACTGAAAGACACATGATTTCAGTATGTAATTTATGAATTCAAAGTGATTTTGCTTGAATAAAAATGAAAATATATAATATGAATTTGATTTTTATTATGAAAAGGCTAAAGAGAGAATGATTTTGTGTAGCTCGAATATAGTGCGTAAATGATTTAGTTGATATGTTTCATTTCTGTGTCAATATCTTGAATTTCTCAACTTTTCTGTGCGTCTGAAAAGCGAGAATACCCTTGATATGTATACCATGTACGGAAAAATTCGCTTTGATATTTCCTTGGAGAATCGATTCAGGCGTAGGAATTTGCCTATCTGCTGAAGTGTCTAGTCTCAATGACGCACTAATTATGTAAACTGTCAAGGAGAGTAATTGAACGAAAAGTTTTTAAAAAAATGAACAACGACAAAAAGAAAAAAAAATAAGATTAAAAATAAATAAATAAAAAAAAACAAAAAAATGAATAAATAAAAAACACAAATATATAGACAGTGCACCGAAAGATACATGTATTAACAAAGGAAATGGACATTTTTATTCATTCATGCTACGATTCCAAAACGTTCATCTATCGTAGGATGTGCAGTAATCGGCCAATAAATTCTCGCTTCTCGGATTGAAATAAAAAATATATATAAAAACGAACAATCCATCTCAATTAAATTGAGCATAAAATGAAGCTAGCACAACTAGAATAAATGCACACATTTCAATAATGATCTCTGTCTCGTTTCTGACACGTGTGCTTTGGGTGAGGTATCTGCTCTGACGACTGTGCTCCGAAAAATTAAATATATTGTGCTCCGTTTGTGGCACGCGTGTTTTTTTGTTTTACTGAGATGACTGTTCTAAGGGCTTTGCTTCGAAAGATTATGCATGCTCTGCTCCGTTTGGAACATGTGCTTTTGGTGGGTACTGTGCTTCGGAAGAATAAGCATGTTGTGCTCCATTTCAGGTGTGGCACATGTACTTTTAGTGGGATATCTGCTCTGACGACTCTGTTTCTGAAGATTAAACATGCTATGCTTTGTTCGTGGTAGGGTTGGTTTTGTAGGATATATGCTCTGACGGCTGTGCTTTAGGAAAGTAAAGATGTTGTCCTCCGTTTGTGGCACATGTCCTTTCAGTGGAATACATGCTCTGATGACTGTTCTTTGGAAATGTGGGCATGGTGTGCTCCGTTTGTGGGACATGTGCTTTCGGTGTGATATATCCTCCTGCGACTGTTCTATGAAAGTGTAAGCATGGTGTGCTCCGTTCGGGACACATTTGCTTTCAGTGGAATACTAGTACATGCTCTTACAAATATACTTTGGAAATTATAGAATGTTGTGTTCCGTTTGTGGCTCATGTGCTTTCGGTATGATATATCCCCTGACGACTGTTCTTTGAAAGTGTAAGCATGTTGTGCTCCGTTCGGGGCACATGTATTTTCAGTTGAATATTTGCTCTGACGACTGTGCTTCGGAAGAGAAAAAATGGTGTGCTCCGTTTTCGGAACATGTGCTTTAGATGGGATATCTGCTCTTACGGCTATGCTTCGCAAGAGTAAGCATATTCTGCTCCATGTGTGACACATGTGCTTTTGTTGTCATATCTGCTCTGACGGATGTGCTTCGGAAGTATACACATGTTGTGTTCCGTTTTGAAGCACATATGCTTGAAGTGGGTTATCTGCTCTGACGGCTTTCTTTCGGAAAAATTAACGTGCTATGGTTGGATATCTTCGCTGACAGCTACGCTTTGGATGGGTAATACTATTGTAATCTGCTTGTGGTGCATGTACTTTTAACGGGTGATCTGCTTTGACGACTCTGCTTTGGAAGAATGAGCATGATATACTAAGTTAATGGCTCATGTGTTTTTGTAGGATAAATGCTATGCTTTTTTTTCAGAATACGTGTTTTATCTTCTTCTAAGACTGTGCTTCCGAAGAAAAGGCATGTTGTGTTCGGTTTTGTGGCACACATGCTTGAATTGAGATATCTGCACGGACTGCTCCGCTTCGGAAGAGTAAACATGGTATTCCCCATTTTTAGCACATATAATTTTTGTAATATCAGTGCATACGGCTCTACTTCGGAAGTGTAAGCATGTTGTGCCCCTTTTGGGCTAATGTGCTTTTATAGGAATATCTGCTCTGACGGTTGTTCTTCGAGAGTGTGAGAATGTTGTGATCCACTTGCGGCACATGTGCTGGAAATGAGATACCTGTTCTGACGGCTATGCTTCGGAAGATTTAACTTGCTATGCTCTGTTTTCAAAACATGTGCTTTTTGTGGGTTTTCTGCTCTGACGGATGTGCTTCGGAAAAGTAAGCATGTTGTGCTCAATTTTTGCCGAATGTGCATTTAGTGGTATATGGGCTCTGACAGCTGTGCTTCGGAAGAGTATAGCATGTTGTGCTCAATTTGTGTCACATGTGCTTTAGAAGGGATATGTGTACTGACGACTTTAAGTGTAAGCATGTGTGTGACATACGTGCTTTCAGTGAGATATATGCGTTGACAATTGTTCTTTGAAAATGTAAGCAGGGTGTGCGCTATTTGTGGGACATATGCTTTCAGTAGGATACATGCTCTTACAAATATACTTTGGAAATTATAGAATGTTGTGTTCTGTTTGTGGCTCATGTGCTTTTGGTGTGACGACTGTTCTTTGAAAATTTCAGCATGTTGTGTTCCGTTCGGGGCACAAGTGCTTTCAGTTGGATATCTGCTCTGACGACTTTGATTCGGAAGAGAAAAAATATTGTGCTCCGTTTTCGGAACATGTGCTTTAGATGGGATATCTGCTGTGACGGCTTTGCTTCGGAAGAGTAAGCATATTGTGCTCCATTTCAGCTGCGGCCCATGTGCTTTTAATGGGATATCTGCTTTGACAACTCTATTACGGACGATTAAACATGCTATGCTCCGTTCGGGGTACGTTTGCTTTAGTAGGATATATGCTCTGACGACTGTGCTTCGGAAAAGTTAACATGCTATGCTCCTTTTTTAGGACATGTACTTTTGTTGTGTATCTGCGATGACGGCTGTGTTTTCAGAACATGTGCTTATGGTAGGATATCTGCTCTGACGGCTGTGCTCTGGAAGAGTGAGCAAGTTGTACTCCGTTTCTGGCCCATGTGCTTTAGTGGAATATTTGCTGACGGCTGTGTTTTGGAAGTGTAAACATGTTGTGCTCCATTTGTGGCACATATACTTGTAGTATGATATATGCTCTGACGGCTCTTTTGGACGAGTAAACATGGTGTGCTACGTATTTGGAGCACGTGCCTTTTCTTGGATACCCAATCTTACGGCTCTACGTCTGCAGTTTAAGTATGTTGTGCTTCGTTTGTGGAACATGTGCTTTTAGTGGGATATCTGCTCTGACCGCTATGCTTTGGAAGAGTTAGCATAGCCTGGTGCATTTGTGGCACGTATCCTTTTGGTGGAGGATGAGCTCCAATGAATCCGCTTCAGAAAAGTAAGCTTGCTCTGTTCCGATTGTTGAACGTCTGTGTTTGTAGGATACCTGTCCTGATGGATCTACTTCGGAAGAGTAAGCATGCTCTGCTCTGTTTATGGCACCAGTGCTTTGGAGGGATATNTGCCCTGAAGGCTCTGCTCTGGAAGGGGAGGCAGTAAATGGTCCGTAAGCGGTCCTCGTGTTATTGATGCAATACGGCTCAATTTAGAGATATAGACTGACAAGAATATACATATTTCAGACTGTTCTGCCCTAGAAGAGTAATGTGCGCCCTCTATCTGGCACCAGATTTCCTGGAGCCTCAGTATGACATGTTACACATGTAACCAAAACAGCTCCTACAGGAAAAGAAAAATACGTAAAATCACTTCACCTGCAAATATCAAAGAATATAAGAAAGGATGAAAATACTTCCATAATGAGCAAAACCTTTACTTGTAAACATTGGATTATCTGTAATAAAAACAGAAGACAGAAAAAATAGTATAACACTAGAAATAGCACAACTGACAAAGAATCATCTGGGTATCTCTGAAAAAGCCAAAGAAAAAACATAATAAATAGTAAAACAAAACTACATACAAAAACTATGATATCTGAGAAAAGATCAAAATTAAAAAAAAAGCTGAGAATAAAAGAATAAATGATATGAATAAAAAATGATGTGATATTAGTAAAAAAGTAAATGAAAAATGAAATAATAAAAGACAAAACCTTGTAACAAAAACAAATACATCTGACATGATGAAAGAAAACAACAATGCATAAAGAATGAACCGATTTTTGATAATAAAATAAAAAGAAAAATAAAGAAACCTTCTAAAAGTATAATGCAAGAATCCTGTAAAAAGACAAGAAATAAATGAAGAAATAAAATAAACTGGTGAAAGAAGCAAAGTAAATAATAGAATGCTGTATACTTCATAAATTTCTTAAAACAGTTCAC
>MJUU01055684.1:42592-56157 GCA_002080025.1 Modiolus philippinarum | reverse complement strand
CTTTATACTGAAAGACACATGATTTCAGTATGTAATTTATGAAAGTGATTTTGCTTGAATAAAAATGAAAATATATAATATGAATTTGATTTTTATAATGAAAAGGCTAAAGAGAGAATGATTTTGTGTACCTTGAATATAGTGCGTAAATGATTTAGTTGATATGTTTCATTTCTGTGTCAATGTCTTGAATTTCTCAACTTTTCTGTGCGTCTGAAAAGCGAGAATAGCCTTGATATGTATGTATACCATGTACAAAGTCGCTTTGATATTTCCTTGGAGAATTGTATTCAGGCGTAGGAATTTGCCTATCTGCGGAAGTGTCTAGTCTCACTGACGCACTAATTATGTAAACTGTCAAGGAGAGTAATTCAACGAAAAGTTAAAAAAAAAAATGAACAAAAAGAAGATTAAAAATAAATAAATAAAATAAACAAAAAAAATGAATAAATAAAATAGACAAATATATAGACAGTGCACCGAAAGATACTTGTATTAACAAAGGAAATGGACATTTTTATTCATTCATGCTACGATTCCAAAACGTTCAGCTGTAGTAGGATGTGCAG
Organism: Modiolus philippinarum; assembly: GCA_002080025.1. NCBI lineage: Eukaryota > Metazoa > Mollusca > Bivalvia > Mytilida > Modiolidae > Modiolus > Modiolus philippinarum. Next base: position 55,588 of record MJUU01055684.1, on the reverse strand, counting down.
TACTTATGTTTATTTCCAAGCAGTCTGTTTCATTGTAAAAAGTTTTCACCGATCGGCCAATAAATTCTCGCTTCTCGGATTGAAATAAAAAATATATATAAAAACGAACAATCCATCTCAATTAAATTGAGCATAAAATGAAGCTAGCACAACTAGAATGAATGCACACATTTCAATAATGATCTCTGTCTCGTTTCTAACACGTGTGCTTTGGGTGAGGTATCTGCTCTGACGACTGTGCTCCGAAAAATTAAACATATTGTGCTCCGTTTGTGGCACGCGTGTTTTTTTGTTTTACTGAGATGACTGTTCTAAGGGCTTTGCTTCGAAAGATTATGCATGCTCTGCTCCAAACCTCTGCTCCGTTTGGAGCATGTGCTTTTGGTGGGTACTGTGCTTCGGAAGAATAAGCATGTTGTGCTCCATTTCAGGCGTGGCACATGTACGTTTAGTGGGATATCTGCTCTGACGAATCTGTTTCTGAAGATTAAACATGCTATAATTTGTTCGTGGTAGGGTTGGTTTTGTAGGATATATGCTCTAACGGCTGTGCTTTAGGAAAGTAAACATGTTGTCCTCCGTTTGTGGCACATGTCCTTTCAGTGGAATACATGCTCTGATGACTGTTCTTTGAAAATAAAGGCATGGTGTGCTCCGTTTGTGGGACATGTGCTTTCGGTGTGATATATCCTCCTACGACTGTTCTATGAAAGTGTAAGCATGGTGTGCTTCGTTCGGGACACATTTGCTTTCAGTGGAATACATGCTCTTACAAATATACTTTGGAAATTATAGAATGTTGTGTTCCGTTTGTGGCTCATGTGCTTTCGGTGTGATATATCCTCTGACGACCGTTCTTTGAAAGTTTAAGCATGTTGTGCTCCGTTCGGGGCACATGTGCTTCTAATGGGATATCTGCTTTGACAACTCTATTTCGGACGATTAAACATGATATGCTCCGTTCGTGGTACGTTTGCTTTAGTAGGATATATGCTCTGACGACTGTGCTTCGGAAAAGTTAACATGCTATGCTCCTTTTTTAGGACATGTACTTTTGTTGTGTATCTGCGATGACGGCTGTGTTTGCAGAACATGTGCTTATGGTAGGATATCTGCTCTGACGGCTGTGCTCTAGAAGAGTGAGCAAGTTGTACTCCGTTTCTGGCCCATGTGCTTTAGTGGAATATTTGCTGACGGCTGTGTTTCGGAAGTTTAAACATGTTGTGCTCCATTTCTGGCACGTATGCTTGTAGTATGATATATACTCTGACGGCTCTTTTGGATGAGTAAACATGGTGTGCTCCGTATTTGGAGCACGTGCCTTTTCTTGGATACCCGATCTTACGGCTCTACGTCTGAAGTGTAAGTATGTTGTGCTTCGTTTGTGGACCATGTGCTTTTAGTGGGATATCTGCTCTGACCGCTATGCTTTGGAATAGTAAGCATAGCCTGGTGCATTTGTGGCACGTATCCTTTTGGTGGAAGATGAGCTCCAATGAATCCGCTTCAGAAAAGTAAGCTTGCTCTGTTCCGATTGTGAACGTCTGTGTTTGTAGGATACCTGTCCTGATGGATCTACTCTGGAAGAGTAAGCATGCTCTGCTCTGTTTATGGCACCAGTGCTTTGGAGGGATATCTGCCCTGAAGGCTTTGCTCTGGAAGGGGAGGCAGTAAATGGTCCGTAAGCGGTCCTCGTGTTATTGATGCAATACGGCTCAATTTAGAGATATAGACTGACAAGAATATACATATTTCAGACTGTTCTGCCCTAGAGGAGTAATGTGCGCCCTCTATCTGGCACCAGATTTCCTGGAGCCTCAGTATGACATGTTAAACATGAAACCAAAACAGCTCCTATAGGAAAAGAAAAATACGTAAAAACACTTCACCTGCAACAATTAATCAAAGAATATAAGAAAGGATGAAAATACTTCCATAATGAGCAAAACCTTTACTTGTAAACATTGAATTATCTGCAATAAAAACAGAAGACAGCAAAAATAGTATAACACTAGAAATAGCACAACTGACAAAGAATCATCTGGGTATCTCTGAAAAAGCCAAAGAAAAAACATAATAAATAGTATAAAAAAACTACATACAAAAAATGTGATATCTGAGAAAAGATCAAAATGAAAAAAAATTGAGAATAAAAGAATAAATGATATGAATAAACAATGATTTGATATTAGTAAAAAAGTAAATGAAAAATGAAATAATAAAAGACAAAACCTTGTAACAAAAACAAATACATCTGACATGATGAAAGAAAACAACAATGCATAAAGAATGAACCGATTTTTGATAATAAAATAAAAGAAAAATAAAAAACCTTCTAAAAGTATAATGCAAAAATCCTGTAAAAAGACAAGAAATAAATGAATAAATAAAATAAACTGGTGAAAGAAGCAAAGTAAATAATAGAATGCTTTATACTTCATATTTCTTAAAACAATTCACCGCTCATCATGAGCAACATAAACCGTTCAGTGTAAGGAGAGTTCACTTTTGCTTGCATGTCAAGTGAAATATTCCAAAATGTATTCACTACGCATGAAATTAGAACGACTCTGAGTGTCTTTTTTCTACCGTTATTCAAAGTGATTACAGTTCATTTCAAATACAATAAAAAGTGAACTCTTCCAAAATTTAGCACAGGTTCAGAAAGGGGGTGGTCCGATGTATTTAATGAAAAAATGCGGTTCAAGTCGAATTATTTTTGTCAATTTTTGCCGATCAAATTAAAAACGACATTGAAAATAGAATAAATTTCCTTTATACTGAAAGACACATGATTTCAGTATGTAATTCATGAAAGTGATTTTGCTTGAATAAAAATGAAAATATATAATATGAATTTGATTTTTATAATGAAAAGGCTAAAGAGAGAATGATTTTGTGTAGCTCGAATATAGTGCGTAAATGATTTAGTTGATATGTTTCATTTCTGTGTCAATATCTTGAATTTCTCAACTTTTCTGTGCGTCTGAAAAGCGAGAATAGCCTTGATATGTATACCATGTACGGAAAAGTCGCTTTGATATTTCCTTGGAGAATTGTATTCAGGCGTAGGAATTTGCCTATCTGCGGAAGTGTCTAGTCTCACTGACGCACTAATTATGTAAACTGTCAAAGAGAATAGTTTAAAAAAAAAATGAACAACGACAAAAAGAAAAAAAATAAGATTAAAAATAAATAAATAAAATAAACAAAAAAAAATGAATAAATAAAAAAGACAAATATATAGACAGTGCGCCGAAAGATACATGTATTAACAAAGGAAATGGACATTATACATTTATTTCCCATGCATGTGGGACATATGAAGAATTGTTTGCCCAAGGGAATCATACTTCCCGAAGGCATCGCCTGAGGGAAATATGATTTCCCGAGGGTAAACAAATCTTCATATCTCCCACATGCATGGGAAATAAATATTTTATTCCACCGCTAAGTTTAATATGTACAAATCATTGACGGTTGTATCGAGAAGGGGTTCTCTCTCCCTCCATCTTATCTGAAATTCTTTCATAATCTTGAAGAATTCAGGCATTATTGACAAAAACCCAGCAAAAACTCGTCTGGAATAATTTTTTCTTCTTGAAACTCAGCCTGAATCCTCCTGTATTCGAAGGCCCCTGCATCTATGACATCTATCAGTGAAAATCTAATGGAGTAATAAGTACTCAAGAACTAAAAGTACACCGCAGTAAGAAAAGGCATTGCCGTTGCTGAAATCAGGGACATTTAAATACAGAGATTGGAAGGTTATCGTTAAACCCATGGCCATGTAAATGAATTTTTTAGCAAACGGCAACGAGATCCTACGAGATACAACGAGAAGCGTCATCCGCCATATTATTTTTCTTAACAATATCGAAACGGGAAAAAAGTGTTTCGTTACAAATTTGAGAATTATACAGATAAATTTTATATTGTTTTATTCCGGCGAGTTTTAAAACCATATTCTCAGTTAGTTAGTATTAGAAAAAGTATAACTGTGTTGAAATAGCGTCGTAGATCGCGCGAAAGCTTGTTCAAACATTGACGACATTGGAGATTAATTTCTGATTTTTTGCATCATAAAACTTTTCACTGGACATGGTTTTTGGTGTGTTGATACTTGTAAAATGTAGTAAAGGTATTGTCATTTCAGTAATCATCCTTCGTTTTTACACATTTTTGTTATTTTTTTTTGTTGGTAAACCTCGAAGATGGTCTTTGAAATTCATTTTCGTGGTATGTCAGAGTTGCGTCAAAACACTTCTTGCTAGAAATGATTTTTTATGTATTGATACTTGTAAAATGTAGTAAAGGTATTATCATTTCGATAATCACCCTTCGTTTTTACATATTTTTGTGATTTTTGTCACTTAACCTCGGTTCAAAGAGGGACTTGAAATATTCAATTTCGTGTCCAGTCCCAAATGGTATGTCAAAGTTGCATCAAAAAACTTTTTGCTGGAAATGATTTTTCATGTATTGATACTTGAAAAATGTAGTAAAGATATTGTCATATCGGTAATCACCCTTCGTTTTTTCATATTTTTTAATTTTTTTGTCAGTTAACCTCAGTCGATTCAAAGATGGTCTTTGAAATATTCATTTTCGTGTCCAAAGTCCCAAATAGTATGTCAAAGTTGCATCAAAAAACTTTTTGCTGGAAGTGATTTTTAATGTGTTGATACTTGTAAAATGTAGTAAAGGTATTGTCATATCGGTGACCACCCTCCGTTTTTACATATTTTCGGGATTTTTTGTCAGTTTACTTCGGAGTCGTGAGTCGAAGATGGTCTTTGAAATTCAATTCGTGGCCAAAGGTTGCAGCATAAAACTTCGCTGGAAATGATTTTTTTATGTATTGATGTGTGTAAAATGTACAAAAGATGTTGTCATTTCGCTATTCTATCTTCATTTTTACATATTTTTGTAATTTTTAATGTTTACTTTGGCTATCGCACCACTTTTTGTAATCTTTATTAAATCCCGTTAGTGGCCGCGATATGATATGAGATTTCGCGTAGTTTCTAATCTCTGTGTTTTATATGTCTCTGTTGAAATAAATTTGTTTTACTGATTTTTGAAATTGACATAATAACACAAATAAACTTATTAAAACTGTACTGTTGAGACGTTATTATTCGGTAAGCGATAGTGAGCTGTTTCTTAACCGTGTTATCTCGGAACGTCTATTTACTATGATAACTCTTGAAAAATCTAGAGAATTTCGAATGAGGGGAATATGATATTTGGACACGACGTTCAGCGGGAGACACGATGTTTTGTTCACAGTCACGTGTGACAGTCTTGGCCAATAAAAATTCGTTATTAGTTAAGTTATTATTATATAGTGGAATAATTTTATTCATTCATGCTACGATTCCAAAACGTTCATCTATAGTATGATGTGCAGTAATTATGGTTATTTCCAAGCAGTCAGTTTCATTGTAAAAAGTTTTCACCGATCGGCCAATAAATTCTCGCTTCTCGGATTGATATAGAAAATATATATAAAAACGAACAATCCATCTCAATTAAATTGAGCATAAAATGAAGCTAGCACAACTAGAATAAATGCACACATTTCAATAATGATCTCTGTCTCGTTTCTGACACGTGTGCTTTGGGTGAGGTATCTGCTCTGACGACTGTGCACCGAAAAATTAAACATATTGTGCTCCGTTTGTGGCACGCGTGTTTTTTTTTACTGAGATGACTGTTCTAAGGACTCTGCTTCGAAAGATTATGCATGCTCTGCTCCGTTTGGGACATGTGCTTTTGGTGGGTACTGCCGTGCTTCTTAAGAATAAGCATGTTGTACTCCATTTCAGGTGTGGCACATGTACTTTTAGTGGGATATCTGCTCTGACGACTCTGTTTCTGAATATTAAACATGCTATGCTTTGTTCGTGGTAGGGTTGGTTTTGTAGGATATATGCTCTGACGGCTGTGCTTTAGGAAAGTAAACATGTTGTTCTCCGTTTGTGGCACATGTCCCGGCTTTCAGTGGAATACATGCTCTGATGACTGTTCTTTGAAAATGTAGGCATGGTGTGCTCCGTTTGTGGGACATGTGCTTTCGGTGTTATATATCCTCCTACGTCTGTTCTATGAAAGTGTAAGCATGGTGTGCTCCGTTCGGGACACATTTGCCATCAGTGGAATACATGCTCTTACAAATATACTTTGGAAATTATAGAATGTTCCGTTTGTGGCTCATGTGCTTTCGGTGTGATATATCCTTTGACGACTGTTCTTTGAAAGTGTAAGCATGGCGTGCTCCGTTCGGAGCACATGTACTTTCAGTTGAATATTTGCTCTGACGACTGTGCTTCGGAAGAGAAAAAATGGTGTGCTCCATTTTCGGAACATGTGCTTTAGATGGGATATCTGCTCTGACGGCTATGCTTCGCAAAAGTAAGCATATTGTGCTCCATGTGTGACACATGTGCTTTTGTTGTCATATCTGCTCTGACGGATGTGCTTCGGAAGTATATGCATGTTGTGTTCCGTTTTGAAGCACATATGCTTGAAGTGGGTTATCTGCTCTGACGGCTTTCTTTCGGAAGAATTAACGTGCTATGGTTGGATATCTTCGCTGACCGCTACGCTTTGGATTGGTAATACTATTGTAATCTGCTTGTGGTGCATGTACTTTTAGTGGGTGATCTGCTATGACGACTCTGCTTTGGAAGAATGAGCATGATATACTAAGTTAATGGCTCATGTGTTTTTGTAGGATAAATGCTGTGCTTTTTTCAGAATACGTGTTTTTATCTTCTTCTAAGACTGTGCTTCCGAAGACAAAGCATGTTGTGCTCGGTTTTGTGGCACACATACTTGAAGTGAGATAGCTGCACGGACTGCCCCGCTTCGGAAGAGTAAACATGGTATTCCCCATTTTTAGCAGTAGTGAATCTCATCTCTTTGGGCCCATAAGGCCAATGTTAAATTTCATTTTTCCATCCCCCGTGCAATCAGCCGTGACTTATACTTTCAGACCAGTCTTCCAGCGTCCTGAACGTAGAGCACCGCAAACGTAGTGTAGCTGTGTGAGAGTAGAGGGACGCGGGGGGACGTTGTTTTCAATACTTCCCTACCCATTCCATAACTTATTTAGTTTTTATGTACTTATTGTCTTGTTTTGTATTGTACCATAACTTCTTATTTTTCTGCTCATGGTACAGATTTTTCTATTGTTTTTTTTTCGGAATAATCTCCCTCTTCTTATTTTTTTCTGTGTCTCCGTCTTGTGTTGTGTTCTCCATTGTACATATCTTAGTTTTGTACCTCATCTGGCTCTATTTATCTATTTTTGCCAGCCGTTACTTTATACTTCTTTAGAATTCACCTCTTTAGAATGTCTATATCGATAAAACCCAAACCTCTATATGTGTTTCCATTTTCTGTTTTCAATACATGTTTTCAATCGTTGCAATGATAAACAACAAACTAATATCAGTTCTATATTTTATTTTACATATACAATGAGTATACAAAGTTATCTACACTGAGAATAGTCATTCTGACACTATCTTTAATCTCATGGTAAGACCGTTCAGTTGTCCATTACGGGATAGTCTAATCTTCCAAAATCCATAAGGTCTAGTGCTGTACTCGTCCCTGGCAACTCTTTTATCGAACACGATCCTGTAGTCTTTGTCTTGCTGTAACGTTAATAACCTTTTCTTATCCCTGGCCATTTTGTAATCGTCTTTTACGGTCCTCACGGAATCCTTGTTGTTTGTGATCATATCCTTTATGGTATCGTAGTTGATTGTGAGGGAGTTCTTGTAGTTGAGAGTGATTCCTCGCACTTTACATATGGTCGTATTTCTTATCTATCGGGTGTGGCTAATTTGTAGGCATAGTTCTTCGGTCCTCCAGTGTCGAACTCTGTAATCTTGTTGTCGGGTACTTCGTCCGTAAGATCTCCCAAGTCGTCTCTTAATTCGGGTTTCCACTCTCCAAGTTGAGATGTATAAACAATGGAATCGGTATCGGCGTATAAGGCGCGGGTGTTCAACTTCTCCAAGTAACTATACAACTTCAGTCTCGCTTGGGCGGTGGTATAAGCGGCAATGACAACGTTAGTACGTCCAGACTCTTCGACCAACTCGTCTTTATACTGATATCTCATTTCCACCATTTCATCGCTGACGAAATAGATACCCATGACGAGAATTTGGTCGCTGGTTAGCATGTCAACGTATTCTGCAGGATCACACACATATTTGATTTGGAGAAGGTTGCTTCTCTGGCCGAATTTACCCCAGAAGCTATTCAACATTAATTTGGCTAAAGCTCGTAGTCCCGGGTTATTCTTAATATTGTGATAGTCTAACTTTTCATGGTACTCTCTTATATAGTTATGTTGGTCTTCTTCTGTATGGCGCCATTCAGGCCACCCACTGGCTTCCTGCTTCATTTTTAAGAAGGTATTCACATACTCGGTAAAGAGTCCTCCTGTCTTGGTTGTTGGGTCGTATTGTTCCGTGTCAAAGTGCCACACTTCGTATATCTGCTGAATGATGTATCCATGTTCCACGGCTTTCTTGACTTCGTCTATAACCCAAGTTCCAGTCAATGCTCGTTGCTCATCGGTATGCTCACACGGTGTCTGTTGATGAGTTTCGGCACAAGTTTTACACAACGTAAAAAGTAACTTGTTATTTGTTTTCGACAGCAGCACTGGGATGTAGAGTCCTTTCGGCGGGATGACTTGACACTTGATGAGTCCTTCGTATTTTTGTATATTCTGGAAGTTTTCCGTGATAATCTCGGGATGTCCCACGGGTATTTCTCCGGTCTTGTTGATGTAAGGATACAGTGAGGTGACGTCTGCATACGATATGTCCTGTTTCTGTTCATACAGTTTAAATGCTTCGGTACGTCCACCAAAAAAGGCGTCTCTAGGTTCTAAGGGAGAAACTATGACATTTTGTTCCACAAATCTTTTTAAGTAGTCGTTTTCTTGAACTTCTCGGTCGAACTCACATTCCCATTTGCCTATGTAGGTGTAGCCTTGCTCTTCCAAGTAACGTTTCTTCTCCAAAGTGCGTTGATGCAGATCACCCATAGTCATGCCGTTGACTGGGTTTACTGTACTGGCACTTTAACAGTGTAAGTTGCAAGCGGATGCTATCGTGATACATTGTTGGAATGGATCGATTCCTCCCTGTCCTTCGGTGGTTGTCATCTCCAGGAACAGCTGTCTGAACGGTAAGCAGGCTCTTCTCAAGATGTCTACGTCCGAGCGGCAGTAACTCAAGAGTTCATCTGTGAAATCGAATCGTTGTCGGTAATGGGTCTGGTACCATTGTAAAAACGTAGCTCTCTTCTCAGGTTTCATTGCGTCTGGGTTGTAGTAGTGTATGTCCGGTAAATGGTCGAGTACGGCTGATTGGTTTTCCTTCCTATTAAATAAATGAGGGAAATATCCTTTCTTCAATTCGGTCAATCCAAACATCTTAGGCAGTTCGGCTAAAGCCACGGGTAAAAAATTGATTGAGACTATCATCCGAATGCGACATCCGGGGACTTCGATGTACATGTTCTTGGTTCCGTTTGCTATGATCGTTGGCTTCACTCCTTGCTGATACAAATACCCCAGTACAGGTATTGAGTCGTAGCCTTTGAAGTTGTGTGCGATGACGGTAGCTCCTTTGTTGTTTCCGGATAATAAACATTTGCAAAACTGTTCGGTGGTATTGGGTCCGGTAAATACTAGTTCGTTTTTCCCACATTCTTCACAGGACGTGTGTTCATCGATTCTGTTATTCATGCATGTTAAACAGACTTTGTGTACAACACACAGATTAGGCTGGTGCTCGGAGGCTCCACACTTCAGGGATTTGCAATTGGTGCACTTGCCGTTGTCGTCTGGATTGTATCCTTGATCGCACTGGACAAGGTCGTCTTGGGTACACTCAAAATCAAAAAAGATATAAGTCTGATTCTTCTGTTTCTTTTGTGTATTAGCAGGTAACATGTAGCACCGATGTCCTGATGGGCAGAAATCTTTACAGGTCTGACTGTAGACATTTCCACATGTATGTTCTCCCATACGTTTATTCAAGGTTTGTCCACAACTTTGGCATTTATAATACGTAGTGCAGGTCGAGTTTCCCGAAGTCGTTGTCTTTTGTGCAGGTGGAAACATGTCGACCCTCTGAAGTAGCGCCCACAGTCGGTACAAGGTATCCACTCGTCATCTTCGCTTTGGGTGTGAACCTTTCTACAGTAGTGGCATACGTTATTGCATATGTGTTCTTCTTTATGATCGTACCCCTTTTGGCAGTCGGTACAGTAATAGTTGCGACTCAGGAATGCAGCCATACTAGTAATGACGTCGTAGTGGTTGTCGTGGTTGTATAAATAGATTTTCTTCTCAGCTTTAGGTCCATGATATATGATTCCGTTGAAATGCTCTCTGGATATTACATGTATTTGATAATCCGGTAGAATGGATTGGAATTGTTTGATCTCTTCGATGCCACACTGTTTTAGAGGTACTCCTGCTCTAACGTGTAGTTCCAGCGCGTCTGATTTTATACAGGTAGACGCGTTGTAACGATGGTTCTGATTGGTCGGTTATTTTTGTTAAGGGCTTTGTGATTGGTCGATTATTCTGTGTTCTGATTGGCTGGATTTAATACAAAGTTGGCGTCTGATTGGTTGAATTTCCTGCAATTTGATTGGTCGGTTCATTTCTCTTTTGTTATCGTGTTTCTTTTTATAGATCGAATATTTCAGAAGATGATGCAATCGATCGATGGTGTTAATTTAAAAGTGTACAGATCGATGATTCTATTGAATCATACTGACGCGATATAATAGGTTTGTTTTAATTACTTATGCGTCGCATATTTTATGAATTGAATTAATAAGATTTTATTATGTGTTAGATGTATTGATTTTCTAACATTGTTCATAAATTTTCAACAACGTCTAACACAATTGACGCATTTGTCGCTCATTTTACTTTCAATTCCCACAATTTACCCTTTTTTTATTTTTGAACTCTTATAACCTGTATATGGACTCCTCCTCTGCTTAACTCCTGTATCCTCTCTATGGACTCCTCCTCTGACTCTTTAAGTCTTATTTCCTCTCAAATACTAGGTTTTTCTTACAAATATTAATTTTTCAACTCCCAAATATTCGTATTTGACTCCCATTTTCCCAAGATTCTTAATTCATTGTAATAACAACTCTCTATGTTTTATTAAAAATAACACTTCTATATGATTTGTTGATACTTTAACATGTTTTGTTTGTTCTGTTTTGCTAATTTGTACATATTTTGTCAAGATTTGTTTATTTTGTTTTGCAATTTTTCAAATTTAATACACACGTTTTGTTTATTCAAACATTTTTTATGACTATTGTCAGTTTTATTTCACATGTTTTGCACATTTTGTACGTATTTTTTAATTTCACTTTCATTATTATTCAACTTTTATCACATCTGTTTTCTTATTTTTGAGTTTTTGTGATGACATGTTGTTTGTGTTTAACGCTTTTGTAAAAAAAATTTGATTGACTTTGTGTATTTTTGCATAATATTTCTAGTTGTATTGTTAATTTTTGTAAAATTTTTCTCTTTTATTTGTGTTTATTACGTTAAAATTTCACATTTGCCTGATATTTTCGTGCTTTTTCGGTGAATTGAGTGGTGGTGATTGCTGCTGTTGCTGCTGCTGCTGGGTAGTGTGGGAATATTGCTGCTGCTGGGTAGTGTGGGAATATTGCTGCTGCTGCTGCTGGGCGGTTTGGGATATTGCTGCTGCTGCTTGGCGGTTTGAGATATTGCTGCTGTTCTTTGGTTTATTTTACTTTTCCTAAAGTTATGGCTGGGCAGGGTTTAATCACTTATGAATCGATAAAACATGGCAAGTACATCCAGAAAGAATTGGCACTGGAACTACACAATAGAGCAGGAGTACCTCTAAAACAGTGCGGCATCGAAGAGATCAAACAATTCCAATCCATTCTACCGGATTATCAAATACATGTAATATCCAGAGAGCATTTCAACGGAATCATATATCATGGACCTAAAGCTGAGAAGAAAATCTATTTATACTACCACGACAACCACTACGACGTCATTACTAGTATGGCTGCATTCCTGAGTCGCAACTATTACTGTACCGACTGCCAAAAGTGGTACGATCATAAAGAAGAACACATATGCAATAACGTATGCCACTACTGTAGAAAGGTTCACACCCAAAGCGAAGATGACGAGTGGATACCTTGTACCGACTGTGGGCGCTACTTCAGAGGGTCGACATGTTTCCACCTGCACAAAAAGACAACGACTTCGGGAAACTCGACCTGCACTACGTATTATAAATGCCAAAGTTGTGGACAAACCTTGAATAAACGTATGGGAGAACATACATGTGGAAATGTCTACTGTCAGACCTGTAAAGATTTCTGCCCATCAGGACATCGGTGCTACATGTTACCTGCTAATACACAAAAGAAACAGAAGAATCAGACTTATATCTTTTTTGATTTTTAGTGTACCCAAGGCGACCTTGTCCAGTGCGATCGAGGATACAATCCAGACGACAACGGCAAGTGCGCCAATTGCAAATCCCTGAAGTGTGGAGCCTCCGAGCACCAGCCTAATCTGTGTGTTGTACACAAAGTCTGTTTAACATGCATGAATAACAGAATCGATGAACACACGTCCTGTGAAGAATGTGGGAAAAACGAACTAGTATTTACCGGACCCAATACCACCGAACAGTTTTGCAAATGTTTATTATCCGGAAACAACAAAGGAGCTACCGTCATCGCACACAACTTCAAAGGCTACGACTCAATATCTGTACTAGGGTATTTGTATCAGCAACGAGTGAAGCCAACGATCATAGCAAACGGAACCAAGAACATGTACATCGAAGTCCCCGGATGTCGCATTCGGATGATAGACTCAATCAATTTTTTACCCGTGGCTTTAGCCGAACTGCCTAAGATGTT
>MJUU01055684.1:16836-26917 GCA_002080025.1 Modiolus philippinarum | reverse complement strand
AAAAAATTCTTTGTATGCTCTTTCCATACAGTCGAGTAATAAATTAAGTTCCCCGCAGATGGCCATGTTGGATGACATTTAGGCATAAAAGTCACAATACATATATATATTATAGTCAGCACCTTATAAGCATCATTAATGCCAGGTTCTGTTCAAATCCATTCAGTGGTTTTCAAGGTTAATTCATCAACTGCTCACTGAAGGTTTTATTTACTAATATTTTTAACATTAAGCAGTCAATAAAGCTGATAAACATTCAACATTCATGTCAGCAGAGGTCACAGTGATTACACACTAGAGTCCCCATAGTATACACAATATGTTCATGTAGGAAAATCATTACAACATGAAATAAGGTAAAGATTAAGAAAGTATTTTTGCAAAAAAAAAAAATTGCAGAAATTTGCACAAAAACACTGTTTTTTCTCTAAATTATGGAAGAAATAATTTTTTAAATGAAGTGATAGTAGGGAATTTCTCTACAGCTTAAAAGAGAAAAGTTAACCAAAGAAGATTTGAACACAGAATTTAAAGGGAAATAACCCATAACCATATGGCATTGGGGAAAAAAAAATTGGTGAAAAACGGCCAATAAATCATACACAGGCCTTTAGGATTTTCTTCAAAATTTCAGAGTATGTAGATCTTGATATGCTGAACATTTTTAAATTTTACACTTTACCTCTATCTGTTACAGTTTTTGAAATAAAAAATAAAAAATCCGCAAATTTTGAAAAATTTACGGAAAAAGGGCTATAACTCTCAGACAGGTTTTCCGATTTTCTTCAAAATTGCAGAGCAGATAGATCTCGGCATCTTGAACAATTTCACTTTCTGTCAGATTTTTGATATCTGCAACGGTTTTAAAGTTATTTGCCAAAAACAGCAATTTACCCCTATGTTCTATTTTTAGTAACAGCAGCCATGTTGTTTGGTTTCAGAATCCTCGGATACAATTTTGAAAGTATATACACTGGTGATGATCCAGGCAAACTTTGCTTTAAATTTTCCCAGTAGTTTCAGAGGAGAAGATTTTTGAAAAAAGTTTACGACGGACGACAGACGACGGACGGACGGACGACGGACGACGGACGCCAAGAGATGGCAAAAGCTCACTCTGGCATAGCCAGGTGAGCTAAAAAACTACATACAAAAAATATGATATCTGAGAAAAGATCAAAATTTAAAAAAAAAAGCTGAGAATAAAAGAATAAATGATATGAATAAAAAATGATGTGATATTAGTAAAAAAGTAAATGAAAAATGAAATAATAAAAGACAAAACCTTGTAACAGAAACAAATACATCTGACATGATGAAAGAAAACAACAATGCATAAAGAATGAACCGATTTTTGATAATAAAATAAAAGAAAAATACAAAAAAACCTTCTAAAAGTATAATGCAAAAATCCTGTAAAAAGACAAGAAATAAATGAAGAAATAAAATAAACTGGTGAAAGAAGCAAAGTAAATAATAGAATGCTTTATACTTCATAAATTTCTTAAAACATTTCACCGCTCATCATGAGCAACATAAACCGTTCAGTGTAAGGAGAGTTCACTTTTGCTTGCATGTCAAGTGAAATATTCCAAAATGTATTAATCAGAACGAATCTGAGTGTCTTTTTTCTATCGTTATTCAAAGTGATTACAGTTCGGAACAGTTCATTTCAAATTCAATAAAAAGTAAACTCTTCCAGAATTTAGCACAGGTTCAGAAAGGGGGGGTCCGATGTATTTAATGAAAAAATGCGGTTCAAGTCGAATTATTTTTGTCAATTTTTGCCTATCAAATTAAAAACGACATTGAAAATAGAATAAATTTCCTTTATACTGAAAGACACATGATTTCAGTATGTAATTTATGAAAGTGATTTTGCTTGAATAAAAATGAAAATATATAATATGAATTTGATTTTTATAATGAAAAGGCTAAAGAGAGAATGATTTTGTGTAGCTGTTTTGTCGAATATAGTGCGTAAATGATTTAGTTGATATGTTTCATTTCTGTGTCAATTTCTTGAATTTCTCAGCTTTTCTGTGCGTCTGAAAAGCGAGAATAGCCTTGATATGTATACCATGTACGGAAAAAGTCGCTTTGACATTTCCTTGGAGAATTGTATTCAGGCGTAGGAATTTGCCTATCTGCGGAAGTGTCTAGTCTCACTGACGCACTAATTATGTAAACTGTCAAGGAGAATAATTCAACGAAAAGTTTAAAAAAAAATGAACAACGACAAAAAAGAAAAAAAATAAATAGGATTAAAAATAAATAAATAAAATAAACAAAAAAAAATGAATAAATAAAAAAGACAAATATATAGAAAGTGCACCGAAAAATACATGTATTAACAAAGGAAATGGACATTTTTATTGATTCATGCTACGATTACAAAACGTTCATCTGTAGTAGGGTGTGCAGTAATGATGTTTATTTCAAAGCAGTCAGTTTCATTGTAAAAAATGTTCACCGATCGGCCAATAAATTTTCGCTTCTCGGATTGATATAAAATATATATATAAAAACGAACAATCCATCTCAATCAAATTGAGCATAAAACGAAGCTAGCACAACTAAATTTTAATAATGATCTCTGTCTCGTTTCTGACACGTGTGCTTTGGTGAGGTATCTGCTCTGACGACTGTGCTCCGAAAAATTAAACATGTTTTGCTCCGTTTGATGCGTGTTTTTTTGTTGAGATGACTCTGCTTCGAAAGATTATGCATGCTCTGCTCCGTTTGGAACATGTGCTTTTGGTGGGTACTGTGCTTCGGAAGAATAAACATGTTGTGCTCCATTTCAGGTGTGGCACATGTACTTTTAGTGGAATATCTGCTCTGACGACTCTGTTTCTGAAGATTAAACATGCTATGCTTTGTTCGTGGTAGGGTTGGTTTTGTAGGATATATGCTCTGACGGCTATGCTTTAGGAAAGTAAACATGTTGTTCTCCGTTTGTGGCACATGTCCTTTCAGTGGAATACATGCTCTGATGACTGTTCTTTGAAAATGTATGAATGGTGTGCTCCGTTTGTGGGACATGTGCTTTCGGTGTGATATATCCTCCTACAACTGTTCTATGAAAGTGTAAGCATGGTGT
Organism: Modiolus philippinarum; assembly: GCA_002080025.1. NCBI lineage: Eukaryota > Metazoa > Mollusca > Bivalvia > Mytilida > Modiolidae > Modiolus > Modiolus philippinarum. The sequence continues at coordinate 23,814 of MJUU01055684.1, read as the reverse complement.
GCTCCGTTCGGGGCACATTTGCTTTCAGTGGAATACATGCTCTTCCAAATATACTTTGGAAATTATAGAATGTTGTGTTCCGTTTGTGGCTCATGTGCTTTCGGTGTGATATACCCTCTGATGACTGTTCTTTGAAAGTGTAAGCATGGTGTGCTCCGTTTGGGGAACATTTGCTTTCAGTGGAATACATGCTCTTACAAATATACTTTGGAAATTATAGAATGTTGTTTTCCGTTTGTGGCTCATGTGCTTTCGGTGTGATATATCCTCTGACGACTGTTCTATGAAAGTGTAAGCATGGTGTGCTCCGTTCGGGGCACAATTGCATTCAGTGTAATACATGCCCTTACAAATATACTTTGGAAATTATAGAATGTTGTGTTCCGTTGTGGCTCATGTGCTTTTGGTGTGATATATCCTCTGACGACTGTTCTTTGAAAGTGTAAGCATGGTGTGCTCCGTTCGGGGCACATGTACTTTCAGTTGAATATTTGCTCTGACGACTGTGCTTCGGAAGAGAAAAAATGGTGTGCTCCGTTTTCGGAACATGTGCTTTAGATGGGATATCTGCTCTGACGGCTATGCTTTGCAAGAGTAAGCATATTGTGCTCCATGTGTGGCACATGTGCTTTTGTTGTCATATCTGCTCTGACGGATGTGCTTCGGAAGTATACGCATGTTGTGTTCCGTTTTGAGGCACATATGCTTGAATTGGGTTATCTGCTCTGACGGCTTTCTTTCGGAAGAATTAACGTGCTATGGTTGGATATCTTCTCTGACAGCTACGCTTTGAAAGGGTAATACTATTGTAATCTGCTTGTGGCGCATGTGCTTTTAGTGGGTAATCTGCTATGACGACTCTGCTTTGGAAGAATAAGCATGATATACTAAGTTAATGGCTCATGTGTTTTTGTAGGATAAATGCTATGCTTTTTTTCAGAATACGTGTTTTATCTTCTTCTAAGACTATGCTTCCGAAGAAAAAGCATGTTGTGCTCGGTTTTGTGGCACACATGCTTGAAGTGAGATATCTGCACGGACTGCTCCGCTTCGGAAGAGTAAACATGCTATTCCCCATTTTTAGCACATATAATTTTTGCAATATCAGTGCCTACGGCTCTACTTCGGAAGTGTAAGCATGTTGTGTCCCTTTGGGGCTAATGTGCTTTTGTAGGAATATCTGCTCTGACGGTTGTTCTTCGAGAGTGTGAGAATGTTGTGATCCACTTGCGGCACATGTGCTTGAAATGAGATACCTGTTCTGACGGCTTTGCTTCGGAAGATTTAACATGCTATGCTTTGTTTTCAAAACATGTGCTTTTTGTGGGTTTTCTGCTCTGACGGATGTGCTTCGGAAGAGTAAGCATGTGCTCAATTTGTGCCGAATGTGCATTTAGTGGTATATGGGCTCTGACAGCTGTGCTTCGGAGAGTAAGCATGTTGTGCTCAATTTGTGTTACATGTGCTTTAGATGGGATATGTGTACTGACGACTTAAAGTGTAAGCATGTGGTGGTCCGTTTGTGATATATGTTCGTTCAGTGAGATATATGCGTTGACGACTGTTCTTTGAAAATGTAAGCAGGGTGTGCTCCGTTTGTGGGACATATGCTTTCAGTAGGATACATGCTCTTACAAATATACTTTGGAAATTATAGAATGTTGTGTTCCGTTTGTGGCTCATGTGCTTTTGGTGTGATATATCCTCTGACGACTGTTCTTTGAAAGTTTAAGCATGTTGTGTTCCGTTCGGGGCACATGTTGGATATCTGCTCTGACCGCTATGCTTTGGAAGAGTTAGCATAGCCTGGTGCATTGTGGCACGTATCCTTTAGGTGGAGATGAGCTCCAATGAATCCGCTTCAGAAAAGTAAGCTTGCTCTGTTCCGATTGTTGAACGTCTGTGTTTGTAGGATACCTGTCCTGATGGATCTACTTCGGAAGAGTAAGCATGCTCTGCTCTGTTTATGGCACCAGTGCTTTGGAGGGATATGTGTCCTGAAGGCTCTGCTCTGGAAGGGGAGGCAGTAAATGGTCCGTAAGCGGTCCTCGTGTTATTGATGCAATACGGCTCAATTTAGAGATATAGACTGACAAGAATATACATATTTCAGACTGTTCTGCCCTAGAAGAGTAATGTGCGCCCTCTATCTGGCACCAGATTTCCTGGAGCCTCAGTATGACATGTTACACATGTAACCAAAACAGCTCCTACAGGAAAAGAAAAATACGTAAAAACACTTCACCTGCAACAGTCAAAGAATATAAGAAAGGATGAAAATACTTCCATAATGAGCAAAACCTTTACTTGTTAACATTGAATTATCTGTAATAAAAACAGAAGACAGCAAAAATAGTATAAAAATAACACTAGAAATAGCACAACTGACAAAGAATAATCTGGGAATCTCTGAAAAAGCCAAAGAAAAAAACATAATAAATAGTAAAAAAAACTACATACAAAAAATATGATATCTGAGAAAAGATCAAAATTAAAATAAAAGCTGAGAATAAAAGAATAAATGATATGAATAAAAAATGATGTGATATTAGTAAAAAAGTAAATGAAATAATAAAAGACAAAACCTTGTAACAAAAACAAATACATCTGACATGATGAAAGAAAACAACAATGCATAAAGAAGGAACCGATTTTTGATAATAAAATAAAAGAAAAATAAAAAAACCTTCTAAAAGTATAATGCAAAAATCCTGTAAAAAGACAAGAAATAAATGAAGAAATAAAATAAACTGGTGAAAGAAGCAAAGTAAATAATAGAATGCTTTATACTTCATAAATTTCTTAAAACAGTTCACCGCTCATCATGAGCAACATAAACCGTTCAGTGTAAGGAGAGTTCACTTTTGCTTGCATGTCAAGTGAAATATTCCAAAATGTATTCACTACGAATGAAATCAGAACGAGTCTGAGTGTCTTTTTTCTACCGTTATTCAAAGTGATTACAGTTCGGAACAGTTCATTTTAAATCCAATAAAAAGTAAACTCTTCCAAAATTTAGCACAGGTTCAGAAAGGGGGGGGGTCCGATGAATTTAATGAAAAAATGCGGTTCAAGTCGAATTATTTTTGTCAATTTTTGCCTATCAAATTAAAAACGACATTGAAAATAGAATAAATTTCCTTTATACTGAAAGACACATGATTTCAGTATGTAATTTATGAAAGTGATTTTGAATAAAAATGAAAATATATAATATGAATTTGATTTTTATAATGAAAAGGCTAAAGAGAGAATGATTTTGTGTAGCTGTTTTGTCGAATATAGTGCGTAAATGATTTAGTTGATATGTTTCATTTCTGCGTCAATTTCTTGAATTTCTCAGCTTTTCTGTGCGTCTGAAAAACGAGAATAGCCTTGATATGTATACCATGTACGGAAAAAGTCGCTTTGACATTTCCTTGGAGAATTGTATTCAGGCGTAGGAATTTGCCTATCTGCGGAAGTGTCTAGTCTCACTGACGCACTAATTATGTAAACTGTCAAGGAGAATAATTCAACGAAAAGTTTAAAAAAAAATGAACAACGACAGAAAAGAAAAAAAAATAAATAAGATTAAAAATAAATAAATAAAATAAACAAAAAATGAATAAATAAAAAAGACAAATATATAGACAGTGCACCGAAAAATACATGTATTAACAAAGGAAATGGACATTTTTATTGATTCATGCTACGATTCCAAAACGTTCATCTTTAGTAGGGTGTGCAGTAATGATGTTTATTTCCAAGCAGTCAGTTTTCATTGTAAAAAATGTTCACCGATCGGCCAATAAATTTTCGCTTCTCGGATTGATATAATATATATATATATATATATAAACAATCAATCCATCTCAATTAAATTGAGCATAAAACGAAGCTAGCACACCTAGAATAAATGCACACATTTCAACAATGATCTCTGTCTCGTTTCTGACACGTGTGCTTTAGGTGAGGTATCTGCTCTGACGACTGTGCTCCGAAAAATTAAACATGTTGTGCTCCGTTTGCGGCACGCGTGTTTTTTTTTGCTGAGAAGACTGTTATAAGGGCTCTGCTTCGAAAGATTATGCATGCTCTGCTCCGTTTGGAACATGTGCTTTTGGTGGGTACTGTGCTTCGGAAGAATAAGCATGTTGTACTCCATTTCAGGTGTGGGACATGTACTTTTAGTGGGATATCTGCTCTGACGACTCTGTTTCTGAAGATTAAACATGCTATGCTTTGTTCGTGGTAGGGTTGGTTTTGTAGGATATATGCTCTGACGGCTGTGCTTTAGGAAAGCAAAGATGTTGTTCTCCGTTTGTGGCACATGTCCTTTCAGTGGAATACATGCTCTGATGACTGTTCTTTGAAAATGTGGGCATGGTGTGCTCCGTTTGTGGGACATGTGCTTTCGGTGTGATATATCCTCCTACGACTGTTCTATGAAAGTGTAAGCATGGTGTGCTCCGTTCGGGGCACATTTGCTTTCAGTGGAATACATGCTCTAACAAATATACTTTGGAAATTATAGAATGTTGTGTTCCGTTTGTGGCTCATGTGCTTTCGGTGTGATATATCCTCTGACGACTATTCTTTGAAAGTGTAAGCATGGTGTGCTCCGTTCGGGGCACAATTGCATTCAGTGTAATACATGCTCTTACAAATATACTTTGGAAATTATAGAATGTTGTGTTCCGTTGTGGCTCATGTGCTTTCGGTGTGATATATCCTCTGACGACTGTTCTTTGAAAGTGTAAGCATGGTGTGCTCCGTTCGGGGCACATGTAGTTTCAGTTGAATATTTGCTCTGACGACTGTGCTTCGGAAGAGAAAAAATGGTGTGCTCCGTTTTCGGAACCTGTGCTTTAGATGGGATATCTGCTCTGACGGCTATGCTTCGCAAGAGTAAGCATATTGTGCTCCATGTGTGGCACATGTGCTTTTGTTGTCATATCTGCTCTGACGGATGTGCTTCGGAAGTATACGCATGTTGTGTTCCGTTTTGAGGCACATATGCTTGAATTGAGTTATCTGCTCTGACGGCTTTCTTTCGGAAGAATTAACGTGCTATGGTTGGATATCTTCGGTGACAGCTACGCTTTGGAAGGGTAATACTATTGTAATCTGCTTGTGGCGCATGTGCTTTTAGTGGGTGATCTGCTATGACGACTCTGCTTTGGAAGAATAAGCATGATATACTAAGTTAATGGCTCATGTGTTTTTGTAGGATAAATGCTATGCTTTTTTCAGAATACGTGTGTTATCTTCTTCTAAGACTGTGCTTCCGAAGAAAAAGCATGTTGTGCTCGGTTTTGTGGCACACATGCTTGGAGTGAGATCTCTGCACGGACTGCTCCGCTTCGGAAGAGTAAACATGCTATTCCCCATTTTTAGCACATATAATTTTTGCAATATCAGTGCCTACGGCTCTACTTCGGAAGTGTAAGCATGTTGTGTCCCTTTGGGGCTAATGTGCTTTTGTAGGAATATCTGCTCTGACGGTTGTTCTTCGAGAGTGTGAGAATGTTGTGATCCACTTGCGGCACATGTGCTTGAAATGAGATACCTGTTCTGACGGCTATGCTTAGGAAGATTTAACATGCTATGCTTTGTTTTCAAAACATGTGCTTTTTGTGGGTTTTCTGCTCTGACGGGTGTGCTTCGGAAGAGTAAGCATGTTGTGCTCAATTTGTGCCGAATGTGAATTTAGTGGTATATGGGCTCTGACAGCTGTGCTTCGGAGAGTAAGCATGTTGTGCTCAATTTGTGTTACATGTGCTTTAGATGGGATATGTGTACTGACGACTTAAAGTGTAAGCATGTGATGGTCCGTTTGTGATATATGTTCTTTCAGTGAGATATATATGTTGACGACTGTTCTTTGAAAATGTAAGAAGGGTGTGCTCCGTTTGTGGGACATATGCTTTCAGTAGGATACATGCTCTTACAAATATACTTTGGAAATTATAGAATGTTGTGTTCCGTTTGTGGCTCATGTGCTTTTGGTGTGATATATCCTCTGACGACTGTTCTTTGAAAGTTTAAGCATGTTGTGTTCCGTTCGGGGCACATGTGCTTTCAGTTGGATATCTGCTCTGACCGCTATGCTTTGGAAGAGTTAGCATAGCCTGGTGCATTTGTGGCACGTATCCTTTTGGTGGAGATGAGCTCCAATGAATCCGCTTCAGAAAAGTAAGCTTGCTCTGTTCCGATTGTTGAACGTCTGTGTTTGTAGGATACCTGTCCTGATGGATCTACTTCGGAAGAGTAAGCATGCTCTGCTCTGTTTATGGCACCAGTGCTTTGGAGAGATATGTGCCCTGAAGGCTCTGCTCTGGAAGGGGAGGCAGTAAATGGTCCGTAAGAGGTCCTCGTGTTATTGATGCAATACGGCTCAATTTAGAGATATAGACTGACAAGAATATACATATTTCAGACTGTTCTGCCCTAGAAGAGTAATGTGCGCCCTCTATCTGGCACCAGATTTCCTGGAGCCTCAGTATGACATGTTACACATGTAACCAAAACAGCTCCTACAGGAAAAGAAAAATACGTAAAAACACTTCACCTGCAACAATCAAAGAATATAAGAAAGGATGAAAATACTTCCATAATGAGCAAAACCTTTACTTGTTAACATTGAATTATCTGTAATAAAAACAGAAGACAGCAAAAATAGTATAACACTAGAAATAGCACAACTGACAAAGAATAATCTGGGTATCTCTGAAAAGGCCAAAGAAAAAACATAATAAATAGTAAAAAAAAACTACATACAAAAATATGATATCTGAGAAAAGATCAAAATTATAAAAAAAAACTGAGAATAAAAAAATAAATGATATGAATAAAAAAATGATGTGATATTAGTAAAAAAGTAAATGAAAATTGAAAATAATAAAAGAAAAAACCTTGTAACAAAAACAAATACATCTGACATGATGAAAGAAAACAACAATGCATAAAGAAGGAACCGATTTTTGATAATAAAAT
>MJUU01055684.1:0-10247 GCA_002080025.1 Modiolus philippinarum | reverse complement strand
TGAAAGTGTAAGCATGGTGTGCTCCGTTCGGGGCACATGTACTTTCAGTTGAATATTTGCTCTGACGACTGTGCTTCGGAAGAGAAAAAATGGTGTGCTCCGTTTTCGGAACATGTGCTTTAGATGGGCTATCTGCTCAGACGGCTATGCTTCGCAAGAGTAAGCATATTGTGCTCCATGTGTGGCACATGTGCTTTTGTTGTCATATCTGCTCTGACGGATGTGCTTCGGAAGTATACGCATGTTGTGTTCCATTTTGAGGCACATATGCTTGAATTGGGTTATCTGCTCTGACGGCTTTCTTTCGGAAGAATTAACGTGCTATGGTTGGATATCTTCGCTGACAGCTACGCTTTGGAAGGGTAATACTATTGTAATCTGCTTGTGGCACATGTGCTTTTAGTGGGTGATCTGCTATGACGACTCTGCTTTGGAAGAATAAGCATGATATACTAAGTTAATGGCTCATGTGTTTTTGTAGGATAAATGCTATGCTTTTTTTCAGAATACGTGTTTTATCTTCTTCTAAGACTGTGCTTCCGAAGAAAAAGCATGTTGTGCTCGGTTTTGTGGCACACATGCTTGAAGTAAGATATCTGCACGGACTGCTCCGCTTCGGAAGAGTAAACATGCTATTCCCCATTTTTAGCACATATAATTGCCTACGGCTCTACTTCGGAAGTGTAAGCATGTTGTGTCCCTTTGGGGCTAATGTGCTTTTGTAGGAATATCTGCTCTGACTGTTGTTCTTCGAGAGTGTGAGAATGTTGTAATCCACTTGCGGCACATGTGCTTGAAATGAGATACTTGTTCTGACGGCTATGCTTCGGAAGATTTAACATGCTATGCTTTGTTTTCAAAACATGTGCTTTTTGTGGGTTTTCTGCTCTGACGGATGTGCTTCGGAAGAGTAAGCATGTTGTGCTCAATTTGTGCCGAATGTGCATTTAGTGGTATATGGGCCCTGACAGCTGTGCTTCGGAGTGTAAGCATGTAGTGCTCAATTTGTGTTACATGTGCTTTAGATGGGATATGTGTACTGACGACTTAAAGTGTAAGCATGTGGTGGTCCGTTTGTGATATATGTTCTTTCAGTGAGATATATGCGTTGACGACTGTTCTTTGAAAATGTAAGCAGGGTGTGCTCCGTTTGTGGGACATATGCTTTCAGTAGGATACATGCTCTTACAAATATACTTTGGGAATTATAGAATGTTGTGTTCCGTTTGTGGCTCATGTGCTTTTGGTGTGATATATCCTCTGACGACTGTTCTTTGAAAGTTTAAGCATGTTGTGTTCCGTTCGGGGCACATGTGCTTTCAGTTGGATATCTGCTCTGACCGCTATGCTTTGGAAGAGTTAGCATAGCCTGGTGCTTTTGTGGCACGTATCCTTTTGGTGGAGATGAGCTCCAATGAATCCGCTTCAGAAAAGTAAGCTTGCTCTGTTCCGATTGTTGAACGTCTGTGTTTGTAGGATACCTGTCCTGATGGATCTACTTCGGAAGAGTAAGCATGCTCTGCTCTGTTTATGGCACCAGTGCTTTGGAGGGATATGTGCCCTGAAGGCTCTGCTCTGGAAGGGGAGGCAGTAAATGGTCCGTAAGCGGTCCTCGTGTTATTGATGCAATACGGCTCAATTTAGAGATATAGACTGACAAGAATATACATATTTCAGACTGTTCTGCCCTAGAGGAGTAATGTGCGCCCTCTATCTGGCACCAGATTTCCTGGAGCCTCAGTATGACATGTTACACATGTAACCAAAACAGCTCCTACAGGAAAAGAAAAATACGTAAAAACACTTCACCTGCAACAATCAAAGAATATAAGAAAGGATGAAAATACTTCCATAATGAGCAAAACCTTTACTTGTTAACATTGAATTATCTGTAATAAAAACAGAAGACAGCAAAAATAGTATAACACTAGAAATAGCACAACTGACAAAGAATCATCTGGGTATCTCTGAAAAGCCAAAGAAAAAACATAAGAAATAGTAAAAAAAAAACTACATACAAAAAATATGATATCTGAGAAAAGATCAAAATTAAAAAAAAAGCTGAGAATAAAAGAATAAATGATATGAATAAAAAATGATGTGATATTAGTAAAAAAGTAAATGAAAAATGAAATAATAAAAGACAAAACCTTGTAACAAAAACAAATACATCTGACATGATGAAAGAAAACAAGAGGCTCTCAAGAGCCTGTATCGCTCACCTGGACCATGGCTGACATAGATAAAAGTCATTTCCAATAGGAAAAATGACAAATAAAATTTAGCAGAATACTTTTTTTCTAAAATTACAGTATTTTTGTTTGGTTTCCATGGCAACCGAGAGATCCACCATCCATTACAACCCATAACAGAACACCATTCAAAAAAAATTTGGGCAGGGGTTCCCCTTATAATTAAAGTAATACATAGTGCTGTAATTAAAACATGCAGACCACTTTTCAAATAAAAATTCAAAAATTTGGGCAGAGGTTCCCCTTAAAATCAATAGGGCCAATGTAAAAACTATGTTCCAGATGGTGGCCATCTTGGATGAGGTACGGACCTACCAGATACATTTTTTGGATGGGACCACCTAAGGACCATTGTGGCTTAGATTGGTTCTAATTGGACTAATAGTTTCTGAGAAGAAGATCTTTGAATGTATATTCCATAGGGTCCAATGTTAAAACTATGTTCCCGCTGGCGGCCATCTTGGATGAGTTAGAGACCTGCCAGATACCTTTTTTGGAAGGGACCATCTAAGGACCATTGTTACTAAGTTTGGTTATAATTGGATGGGTAGCTTCTGAGAAAAAAAATCTTTGAATGTCTTTCCCATTAACCCAATGTTAAAACTATGTTCCCCACTGGCGGCCATCTTGGATTAGGTACAGACCTGCTGGAAACCTTTTTTGGAAGGGACCATCTAAGGACCATTGTGACTAAGTTTGGTTATAATTGGACTGGTAGTTTCTGAGAAGAAGATCTTTGAATGTCTTTTCCATAGGGTTCAATGTTAAAACTATGTTCCTCGCTGGCGGCCATCTTGGATTAGGTACAGACCTGCCGGATACCTGTTTAGGAAGGGACCATCTAAGGACCATTGTGACTAAGTTTGGTTATAATTGGACTGGTAGTTTCTGAGAAGAAGATCTTTGAATGTGTTTACCCATAGGGTCCAATGTTAAAACTATGTTCCCCGCTGGCGGCCATCTTGGATGAGGTACGGACCTGCCGGATACCTTTTTTAAAGGGGACCACCCAAGGACTATTGTGACCAAATTTGGTTCCAATTGGACCAGTGGTTTCAGAGGAGAAGATCTTTGAATGAAAAGTTTACGCCGGACGGACGGACGACGGATGACGGACGACGGACGCCAAGTGATGGCAAAAGCTCACCCTGGCATAGCCAGGTGAGCTAACAACAATGCATAAAGAAGGAACCGATTTTTGATAATAAAATAAAAGAAAAATAAAAAAAACCTTCTAAAAGTATAATGCAAAAATCCTGTAAAAAGACAAGAAATAAATGAAGAAATAAAATAAACTGGTGAAAGAAGCAAAGTAAATAATAGAATGCTTTATACTTCATAAATTTCTTAAAACAGTTCACCGCTCATCATGAGCAACATAAACCGTTCAGTGTAAGGAGAGTTCACTTTTGCTTGCATGTCAAGTGGAATATTCCAAAATGTATTCACTACGAATGAAATCAGAACGAGTCTGAGTGTCTTTTTTCTACCGTTATTCAAAGTGATTACAGTTCGGAACAGTTCATTTCAAATCCAATAAAAAGTAAACTCTTCCAAAATTTAGCACAGGTTCAGAAAGGGGGGGTCCGATGTATTTAATGAAAAAATGCTGTTCAAGTCGAATTATTTTTGTCAATTTTTGCCTATCAAATTAAAAACGACATTGAAAATAGAATAAATTTCCTATATACTGAAAGACACATGATTTCAGTATGTAATTTATGAAAGTGATTTTGAATAAAAATGAAAATATATAATATGAATTTGATTTTTATAATGAAAAGGCTAGGAGAGAGAATGATTTTGTGTAGCTGTTTTGTCGAATATAGTGCGTAAATGATTTAGTGGATATGTTTCATTTCTGTGTCAATTTCTTGAATTTCTCAGCTTTTCTGTGCGTCTGAAAAGCGAGAATATCCTTGATATGTATACCATGTACGGAAAAAGTCGCTTTGACATTTCCTTGGAGAATTGTATTCAGGCGTAGGAATTTGCCTATCTGCGGAAGTGTCTAGTCTCATTGACGCACTAACTATGTATTACTGTCAAGGAGAGTAATTCAACGAAAAGTTTAAAAAAAATGAACAACGACAAAAAAGAAAAAAAATAAATAAGATTAAAGATAAATAAATAAAATAAACAAAAAAAAAATGAATAAATAAAAAAGACAAATATATAGACAGTGCACCGAAAAATACATGTATTAACAAAGGAAATGGACATTTTTATTGATTCATGCTACGATTCCAAAACGTTCATCTTTAGTAGGGTGTGCAGTAATGATGTTTATTTCCAAGCAGTCAGTTTCATTGTAAAAAATGTTCACCGATCGGCCAATAAATTTTCGCTTTTCGGATTGATATAATATATATATATATAAAAACGAACAATCCATCTGAATTAAATTGAGCATAAAACGAAGCTAGCACAACTAGAATAAATGCACACATTTCAATAATGAGCTCTGTCTCGTTTCTGACACGTGTGCTTTGGGTGAGGTATCTGCTCTGACGACTGTGCTCCGAAAAATTAAACATGTTGTGCTCCGTTTGCGGCACGCGTGTTTTTTTTTTGCTGAGATGACTGTTCTAAGGGCTCTGCTTCGAAAGATCATGCATGCTCTGCTCCGTTTGGAACATGTGCTTTTGGTGGGTACTGTGCTTCGGAAGAATAAGCATGTTGTGCTCCATTTCAGGTGTGGCACATGTACTTTTAGTGGGATATCTGCTCTGACGACTTTGTTTCTGATGATTAAACATGCTATGCTTTGTTCGTGGTAGGGTTGGTTTTGTAGGATATATGCTCTGACGGCTGTGCTTTAGGAAAGTAAAAATGTTGTTCTCCGTTTGTGGCACATGTCCTTTCAGTGGAATACATGCTCTGATGATTGTTCTTTGAAAATGTGGGCATGGTGTGCTCCGTTTGTGGGACATGTGCTTTCGGTGTGATATATCCTCCTACGACTGTTCTTTGAAAGTGTAAGCATGGTGTGCTCCGTTCGGGGCACATTTGCTTTCAGTGGAATACATGCTCTTACAAATAAACTTTGGAAATTATAGAATGTTGTGTTCCGTTTGTGGCTCATGTGCTTTCGGTGTGATATAATCTCTGACGACTGTTCTATGAAAGTGTAAGCATGGTGTGCTCCGTTCGGGGCACAATTGCATTCAGTGTAATACATACTCTTACAAATATACTTTGGAAATTATAGAATGTTGTGTTCCGTTGTGGCTCATGTGCTTTCGGTGTGATATATCCTCTGACGACTGTTCTTTAAAAGTGTAAGCATGGTGTGCTCCGTTCGGGGAACATTTGCTTTCAGTGGAATACATGCTCTTACAAATATACTTTGGAAATTATAGAATGTTGTGTTCCCTTTGTGGCTCATGTGCTTTCGGTGTGATATATCCTCTGACGACTGTTCTATGAAAGTGTAAGCATAGTGTGCTCCGTTCGGGGCACAATTGCATTCAGTGTAATACATGCTCTTACAAATATACTTTGGAAATTATAGAATGTTGTGTTCCGTTTTGGCTCATGTGCTTTCGGTGTGATATATCCTCTGACGACTGTTCTTTGAAAGTGTAAGCATGGTGTGCTCCGTTCGGGGCACATGTACTTTCAGTTGAATATTTGCTCTGACGACTGTGCTTCGGAAGAGAAAAAATGGTGTGCTCCGTTTTCGGAACATGTGCTTTAGATGGGATATCTGCTCAGACGGCTATGCTTCGCAAGAGTAAGCATATTGTGCTCCATGTGTGGCACATGTGCTTTTGTTGTCATATCTGCTCTGACGGATGTGCTTCGGAAGTATACGCATGTTGTGTTCCGTTTTGAGGCACATATGCTTGAATTGGGTTGTCTGCTCTGGCGGCTTTCTTTCGGAAGAATTAACGTGCTATGGTTGGATATCTTCGCTGACAGCTACGCTTTGGAAGGGTAATACTATTGTAATCTGCTTGTGGCGCATGTGCTTTTAGTGGGTAATCTGCTATGACGACTCTGCTTTGGAAGAATAAGCATGATATACTAAGTTAATGGCTCGTGTGTTTTTGTAGGATAAATGCTATGCATTTTTTTCAGAATACGTGTTTTATCTTCTTCTAAGACTGTGCTTCCGAAGAAAAAGCATGTTGTGCTCGGTTTTGTGGCACACATGCTTGAAGTGAGATATCTGCACGGACTGCTCCGCTTCGGAAGAGTAAACATGCCATTTCCCATTTTCAGCACATATAATTTTTGCAATATCAGTGCCTACGGCTCTACTTCGGAAGTGTAAGCATGTTGTGTCCCTTTGGGGCTAATGTGTTTTTGTAGGAATATCTGCTCTGACGGTTGTTCTTCGAGAGTGTGAGAATGTTGTGATCCACTTGCGGCACATGTGCTTGAAATGAGATACCTGTTCTGACTGCTATGCTTCGGAAGATTTAACATGCTATGCTTTGTTTTCAAAACATGTGCTTTTTGTGGGTTTTCTGCTCTGACGGATGTGCTTCGGAAGAGTAAGCATGTTGTGCTCAATTTGTGCCGAATGTGCATTTAGTGGTATATGGGCTCTGATAGCTGTGCTTCGGAGAGTAAGCATGTTGTGCTCAATTTGTGTTACATGTGCTTTAGATGGGATATGTGTACTGACGACTTAAAGTGTAAGCACGTGGTGGTCCGTTTGTGATATATGTTCTTTCAGTGAGATATATGCGTTGACGACTGTTCTTTGAAAATGTAAGCAGGGTGTGCTCCGTTTGTGGGACATATGCTTTCAGTAGGATACATGCTCTTACAAATATACTTTGGAAATAATAGAATGTTGTGTTCCGTTTGTGGCTCATGTGCTTTTGGTGTGATATATCCTCTGACGACTGTTCTTTGAAAGTTTAAGCATGTTGTGTTCCGTTCGGGGCACATGTGCTTTCAGTTGGATATCTGCTCTGACCGCTATGCTTTGGAAGAGTTAGCATAGCCTGGTGAATTTGTGGCACGTATCCTTTTGGTGGAGATGAGCTCCAATGAATCCGCTTCAGAAAAGTAAGCTTGCTCTGTTCCGATTGTTGAACGTCTGTGTTTGTAGGATACCTGTCCTGATGGATCTACTTCGGAAGAGTAAGCATGCTCTGCTCTGTTTATGGCACCAGTGCTTTGGAGGGATATGTGCCCTGAAGGCTCTGCTCTGGAAGGGGAGGCAGTAAATTGTCCGTAAGCGGTCCTCGTGTTATTGATGCAATACGGCTCAATTTAGAGATATAGACTGACAAGAATATACATATTTCAGACTGTTCTGCCCTAGAAGAGTAATGTGCGCCCTCTATCTGGCACCAGATTTCCTGGAGCCTCAGTATGACATGTTACACATGTAACAAAAACAGCTCCTACAGGAAAAGAAAAATACGTAAAAACACTTCACCTGCAACAATCAAAGAATATAAGAAAGGATGAAAATACTTCCATAATGAGCAAAACCTTTACTTGTAAACAATGGAATTATCTGTAATAAAAACAGAAGACAGCAAAAATAGTATAACACTAGAAATAGCACAACTGACAAAGAATAATCTGGGTATCTCTGAAAAAGCCAAAGAAAAAAACATAATAAATAGTAAAAAAAACTACATACAAAAACTATGATATCTGAGAAAAGATCAAAATTTAAAAAAAAAACTGAGAATAAAAGAATAAATGATATGAATAAAAAATGATGTGATATTAGTAAAAAAGTAAATGAAAAATGAAATAATAAAAGACAAAACCTTGTAACAAAAACAAATACATCTGACATGATGAAAGAAAACAACAATGCATAAAGAAGGAACCGATTTTTGATAATAAAATGAAAGAAAAATAAAAAAACCTTCTAAAAGTATAATGCAAAAATCCTGTAAAAAGACAAGAAATAAATGAAGAAATAAAATAAACTGGTTTCTGACACGTGTGCTTTGGGTGAGGTATCTGCTCTGACGACTGTGCTCCGAAAAATTAAACATGTTGTGCTCCGTTTGCGGCACGCGTGTTTTTTTTTTTGCTGAGACGACTGTTCTAAGGGCTGTGCTTCGAAAGATTATGCATGCTCTGCTCCGTTTGGAACATGTGCTTTTGGTGGGTACAGTGCTTCGGAAGAATAAGCATGTTGTGCTCCATTTCAGGTGTGGCACATGTACTTTTAGTGGGATATCTGCTCTGACGACTCTGTTTCTGAAGATTAAACATGCTATGCTGTGTTCGTGGTAGGGTTGGTTTTGTAGGATATATGCTCTGACGGCTGTGCTTTAGAAAAGTAAAAATGTTGTTCTCCGTTTGTGGCACATGTCCTGTCAGTTGAATACATGCTCTGATGATTGTTCTTTGAAAATGTGGGCATGGTGTGCTCCGTTTGTGGGACATGTGCTTTCGGTGTGATATATCCTCCTACGACTGTTCTATGAAAGTGTAAGCATGGTGTGCTCCATTCGGGGCACATTTGCTTTCAGTGGAATACATGCTCTTACAAATATACTTTGGAAATTATAGAATGTTGTGTTCCGTTTGTGGCTCATGTGCTTTCGGTGTGATATATCCTATGACGACTATTCTTTGAAAGTGTAAGCATGGTGTGCTCCGTTCGGGGCACAATTGCATTCAGTGTAATACATGCTCTTACAAATATACTTTGGAAATTATAGAATGTTGTGTTCCCTTTGTGGCTCATGTGCTTTCGGTGTGATATATCCTCTGACGACTGTTCTATGAAAGTGTAAGCATGGTGTGCTCCGTTCGGGGCACATGTACTTTCAGTTGAATATTTAGTGCTCTGACGACTGTGCTTCGGAAGAGAAAAAAATGGTGTGCTCCGTTTTCGGAACATGTGCTTTAGATGGGATATCTGCTCTGACGGCTATGCTTCGCAAGAGTAAGCATATTGTGCTCCATGTGTGGCACATGTATATATCGGAAGTATACGCATGTTGTGTTCCGTTCCGAAGCACATATGCTTTAAGTGGGTTATCTGCTCTGACGGCTTTCTTTCGGAAGAATTAACGTGCTATGGTTGGATATCTTCGCTGACAGCTTCGCTTTGGAAGGGTAATACTATTGTAATCAGCTTGTGGCGCATGTGCTTTTAGTGGGTGATCTGCTATGACGACTCTGCTTTGGAAGAATAAGCATGATATACTAAGTTAATGGCTCATGTGTTTTTGTAGGATAAATGCTATCCTTTTTTCAGAATACGTGTTTTATCTTCTTCTAAGACTGTGCTTCCGAAGAAAAAGCATGTTGTGCTCGGTTTTGTGGCACGCATGCTTGAAGTGAGATATCTGCAAGGACTGCGCCGCTTCGGAAGAGTAAACATGCTATTCCCCATTTTTAGCACATATAATTTTTGCAATATCAGTGCCTACGGCTCTGCTTCGGAAGTGTGAGCATGTTGTGCCCCTT
Source organism: Modiolus philippinarum (assembly GCA_002080025.1). Lineage (NCBI taxonomy): Eukaryota > Metazoa > Mollusca > Bivalvia > Mytilida > Modiolidae > Modiolus > Modiolus philippinarum. The sequence continues at coordinate 588 of MJUU01055684.1, read as the reverse complement.
TGGGTCTAATGTGCGTTTGTAGGAATATCTGCCCCGACGGTTGTTCTTCGAGAGTGTGAGATTGTTGTGATTCACTTGCGGCACATGTGCTTGAAATGAGATACCTGTTCTGACGGCTATGCTTCGGAAGATTTAACATGCTATGCTTTGTTTTCAAAACATGTGCTTTTTGTGGGTTTTCTGCTCTGACGGCTGTGCTTTGGAAGAGTAAGCATGTTGTGCTCAATTTGTGCCGAATATGCATTTAGTGGTATATGGGCTCTGACAGCTGTGCTTCGGAGAGTAAGCATGTTGTGCTCAATTTGTGTTACATGTGCTTTAGATGGGATATGTGTACTGACGACTTAAAGTGTAAGCATGTGGTGGTCCGTTTGTGATATATGTTCTTTCAGTGAGATATATGCGTTGACGACTGTTCTTTGAAAATGTAAGCAGGGTGTGCTCCGTTTGTGGGACATATGCTCTTACGAATATACTTTGGAAATTATAGAATGTTGTGTTCCGTTTGTGGCTCAAGTGCTTTTGGTGTGATATATCCTCTGACGACTGTTCTTTGAAAGTTTAAGCATGTTGTGTTCCGTTCGGGGC
>MJUU01055683.1:393-11093 GCA_002080025.1 Modiolus philippinarum | reverse complement strand
TGTTGACTGCCATTTTCAAAATGACCTCTCGACTTCAAAACTGGTGTCAAAAGTGGTTCTTAGCAAGAACTTTTTTTGTCAAAATAGCCCAACAATGAAATATTGTAAAACATCATCAGACTCTAAAAACAGTTTCAGATATTGGAGGTGTTTGAGCTACAAAGGTTTGAGAAACTGAAGATCAACTGTATAACTTACAATGTTCCCTTGATTGTGGCAACTGAAAGCCAGGTGAGCGATACAGGCTCCTGGGAGCCTCTGGTTTGATTTTTATCTGCACTGAAGAGACACAAGTTGTTGAAATGCACATATGCAGAATTCAAATTAACAGCAACTTGGGTATTATGATATTTAGCATGTTTAGTACAGTATGGGTACTGTATACAATGTACAGTACATGTACGTTGTATCCCGATATGCTCATTATAAATTCATGTAATATTATGCCACTGTTTTATTTTTTCAGTGTGTACACTAAGAATACCACACACAGTTCTGTGATTTTGAAGAGACTGAAATAGTGTACTCATTATACTATTTGTCATTTTGCATTGGAGTGACTTGTAATTTATTGGTAAGTTTAGCAGGATAGACAAGACTTTTACAGAAACACCCATGGACATGGTAGTTAAAATATACTGGTTGCCATCTAAGTGACAGTTTACCATCTCTTGGGGTACGTCTGTTGCACCCCCATAAACTTTTCACATTCTCATCTTCTCCTCTGAAACCAAAGAAACTAATTCAACCAAACTTTTAAGATGAATGATGTTTGGAAAATTGCTTTACAAAGATTGCTCAATGTGCTTTGATCAGATACAAAACATGGTTGGCAGTTCAGAACATAGTTTTAAAATTGGAACCCTGTGGGAAAATCATCATTTTCATCTTCTCCTCTGAGACCTCTGAGCATATTCAACCAAACTTTACAGGAATGATGTATGGAAGGTCCTGTACGAAGAAAGCTCATTTTGTCCCAATTTGATGAAAAACATAGTGGGCAGTGCAGAATATAGTTTTAAAATTGGACCATATGAGGAAGTAATCATCTTCATTTTCTCCATTGAAACCACTGAAGCTAATTCAACAAAATTTTACAGAAATGATATATGGTCCTTTACAAAGATTTTTCATTTCATTCCAAACTGATTAAAAACATGGCCACCATTGTAGAACATAGTTTTCACCTTGGACCTTATGGGAAAATCATCATTTTCATTTTCTCCACTGAAACCACTCAAGTGAATTCAAATACACTTTACTGGAATGATATGTGGAAGATCCTTTACAAATATTGCTCATGTAGTTCCGATTTGACAAAAAACATGGCCTCCAGCACAGAGCATAAAGTACTTAGGTCTGACATTTTTCAAATTGGTAACGCCAACAATTGTTGGTTTAAACACCAGCAAACCTCCTGTTGTTAATAACATAGAAACATAAATGTCAGTGTAAACACCAGTTGCTCTTTGAAATTATGAGAAAAAAAAAAGTGAGATGATTCATCTTTGTATATTTTCTGGAAAAAAGGGGGAGGTATATGATCAGTCCAATACTTGTACTGTATGCACGCACATTAAAAATTGCACTTGCCATATTGATTCAGGGTTGAGTGAATGGGGGCATAATTGGTTGCCATTCAGCGCCGCTCTAGTTATTTACAGAACACTTCTAGTCTAATTTTGATACAATGGTGCAAATTTCAGACAGATAGATTTTATTTGAACTTCATATCCTATAAGTACCTTTGGTACAGGAACACCAAAAATGAATGCACAGGCATAGAGAATTTTTCCTATTTTAGTAAAATTTCATGACTATATATATATCTATCTGATATTAATTTATTTTTATGTGTTTTCAGTTTGTTGAGAGAAAGTACTGGTGTGAATGTAAATAAAGATCGGGAATAACAAAGGCACTAATTAGTGCCCAAGTCCCAGAATGAATGAAATAAAGATTGGGAATAAACCTAGCAAATTGTTAGGTCCCAGGTGTGAATGTTTGCAGGAAAGAATGAGTCATCAAAACATTTACAAGACATGTATATATTTTCTTCAAAGAAAGCGTATAATGTCAACACTCAAATATCAACACTTGTTCAAATTTACTGCTGCTCAATTTATTTTTAGGGTTGTATTTTACCTGAATTATGGCATATGTGACATCAATTTAGTGTCATTGAACAAAATGTTTTAGTGAATAAGTTAAGTTTTAATTTAGGGATTGAAATAAGATCATAATCATTGTAGTCCTTGGCACATTAGAAATTTTGTTCTTTACTGCACACCATGTAGTGGCGATGTATTATGTGATGCCCTCAGTTGTGTGTCCATCCATCCATCTACCAAAGGTTTTCATCTGAGAACTTGTGAATGAATCGAGATACTGCCTTCATACTTGTGGTCATATAATGGTATAGTGCTGTCATCGGCGTCGTCATTGTCTGTAGACACTTTTATTTTTGGTCAATACTTTGGCTTCAGTTGACCAATCCTTATGAAATTTTAACATAATGTTTCTTGGCACAAAAGGAAGGCTTGGGTAAGTTTTGGTCATTATGGCCCCACCTGTTTTTAAAAAAGGGGCCAAAAAGGGCTAAATTTGATCTTTATTATTTATCGGATTTTGATGGGGTTTCTTTCCTGAAGTGTCTTCCGAAGGAAATTTCCAATCAGTAGTATGCAAAAAAGATTTCATGTTGCATGTACCATTCACGAGATAAATGGGGCCCAAAAGGGGCCCATTTCAAAAATTTAATTTTGTTATATTTAGTCCGATTTCGATGCAGTTTTTTTGCAGTGTATTCCTTATGAAAAATTAACATAGGACTGCACCATTAGATTTTTGATGACTTGTTCTTTTCCAAGCTATGAGGGCCCAACGGGACAAAATTGCAAACATGCGGATTACCTAAAATTTTTATTTTTCATCCAATTTTAATGGGATTTTTTTTTAGATTCCTCTCATTGTAGGCTTTCAGTAGTATGTCGACAGATTTGGCGTAGCTCTTACCGTTTCCGAGCTATTAGGGGTCAAAGGGGCCAAAATTGCAAGTTTTAGAAATATGTAAAATCTGTATTTTACATTGATGGGATTTTTTTCTTAAGATTCCTCTCAATGTAAGCTTTCAGCAGTATATCAACAGATTTGAAGTAGCTTTTACCCCTTCCGAGCTATAGGGGTCAAAGGGGTCAAAATTGCAATTATTAGAAATATGTGAAGTCTTTATTCTTTGGATTGTTCTCATTTTAAGCTTTCAGTGATATTGCAGTATACTTTGCGTTGCTCTTTGGTTTCCAAGCTATAATTGGTCAAAGGGGCCAAATTGCAATACTTCGAAATACTAGTATGTGAAATCTTTATTTTTCATTGAATTTCACCCTGAGTTTTTTCTTTGGATTGTTTTTGATGGTAGTCAACAGAATTTCTAAGCTGTTACAATATCCCAATAATAAGGGATTAAAAGGGCTAATTTTTATTTTCACTAGTTTATGTCCAGTTAATTAATGTGTCAAGGTCCTTATTGTGTCCAGAAAATTACTGATTCCACATTAATTTTAGTTTAGACTTGTTCAAATTTCAGTGGTCGACATGCTGCAGTCGTATCATGCTGCGCTCTGCGTAGCCCTTTATTAAACTTGATGTAAGATGATTTCCACAAATTTCGGGACAAGATCAATTCGCGTCTGCAGGTTTAAGTGCCCTTGATGAGATATGCCCTTGAAACTTTGCAAAATTTGATTTTTCCAAATAATAATGTCAGAACAAAATAACAAATATGTAGAACGGTCTTCAAACGTGGTATGTAAATTGTTAACCACAAAACTCAGGCCAAGTTTGATTTGAAGTCCATACGTCCAAGTGACTCCTTGAAATAATACATACCCAGCTATTGCAGTCATCGCGTGACTTACATCTGATCGATTGTTTACCTAATTAGTGTGTAGTAATTACATAACGATATATAGGATGTGTCATAATAATTGGATATAACTTATTAAATACAAATCGCACAGCTTATTAACACATATATTTGAAAACTACAGACTTTCCTCTTTTTATTTGTGTTTTCAAATTCAGTTTGGACTGTAAATCTCGTGCTTCAAAATCGATTTGAAAATTGGTATGAAAATGACCCTTGCTATGCATTAAAGTCTATGTTAAATAGAAAAATGATGCAAACATGGCACTAAAAATTCTTAATTTTTATATTAAATAATACTCTGACACCTTATTAACACATCTTTTGCGAAAGATCACACATTATTCTTCCAATTTCATTAATTTATTTCAGTTTGGACTATAAAACTCTTGCTTCAAAATCAATTTGAAAATCGACTTATTTCTCATCTTTCTCTCGATTATCAAACATGGCGGACGGTGAACTGGAGACCTGTTGATCTCCACTGAGTACTCTGTAGACTGGTTTTAGACTTGTACTTTCATATTTTATATCCTCTCTATTTTTATTTTTTAACCATATTTCTCAATAAAAAAAGTCTTTTGTGTGTAAGCATGATGTTTTTACTTTTATATTGGTCTCCAAATCGTGATGGGTCTTTCAGTAAAAATTATTTTTGCACAGGTATTTTGTTAGGTGTATATGTGTATATGTATATATAAGTGTTATGGGAGCATCATCAACCTGTACAGATAAATGATTATGCAATCTCCTAATTTGTTTATTGCAAAAAGGGGTAATAAAATACGTGGCCAGTCGATGTCCTGCTGATTACACAGGTTTGCCCCCAGGTGATCTACAGGTAAAGACAAATGTACAACTGCAGTTTTACTTCAGGGAAATGGCCGGTATTGATTTTTGTTATGAAAAGGGGACTTTTACATATTGTATGCAATATGTTTTTTGAATTAATTTTTCTACATTTTCGCAAGGACATTTTCACTGAATTATAAGATATTATCAGAATATGTAAATTAAGTTTTTAGCAAATATAAGGAGTCTTTTTGAAAATATGAAGGAAAAAATTTTTTAGTTCAAAACGTTATTGAATTAGACATTTATGTATTGTCCGATAATCAGATAAATCTTCATCTCAAATCACGGTAAATCAGATGGAGTTATCTACCCTAATTATGACCGATAAAGCTGTACATGAATAAAAAAACAGGTATCATGTAATGCACTAGTACTATTATTCGCTCATCTGGCTTATGCTACACTACAGTAAACTTTTGCCATCACTTGGCATCTGTAGTCCATTGTCAAATTTTCGTTTGAAGATCTTCTCTTCTGAAACCACCGAGCCAATTGGAACAAAATTTAGTCACAATAGTCCTTGGGTGATTCCTTTCAAAAATTGTGATTTTTGGTGTTCGTACTGAACACCCTTAAAATCGGTTCAGCTTCAATATTGGATAAAAATAGATTACATGCATGAGGGAAACTTTTAGCAGGTTTAAAAATCTGCTTATAATTTGTAAATACTGCATTAATGGTAGAACGTTACATACTATTGTCCTGAAATGGGATAAATGTTTAACATAATTTAAAGAAAGAATTTGGGTGTTAAAAGGTTTTTAAGTGATGGTGGATTGAAACTAAAAAGCGAGTGTTGAATAAGCTTGAGGATGTAGTTTGAGACGTTTATAACAGCTCCAAAGAACACCCAATTTTAAATCACTACTTCGCTATTATTAAACTTATTAAATTTCCTGTATTAAAAAAATAAACAATTATCGAGTACTTTTTTACAATTTTGGAATGAAATCGAAAATATTTGTTTCACGCATAGGAATTTAAAGAAATGATAAAACTATCAGGACAAGGATGTAAAATATATGTCCTTGTATCAGGATAATATTTATAAGATGTCAAAATGGTTTCGTTATAAAAGTTGTGGCACATTTTTGAAATTTTTATTTCGATACGTTTACTACCTGATCCTCATGCAGCCATATAATCTGCACGAACCCGAATATAAAATTCCACGTGTAATATTTAGCCAATCTCGATCAGCTGCTAGAAGTTGTAGAATGTTCGTTTGTTTACATTTTCGATATGTTTTGATTAGAGACAAACTTTGGTTAAGTTTTGCGTTAAAGTCCATTTCTCAACAACTACACATTATTGGAGAATGATGTTTCACCAAATTATTTGCCTTAACAAGTACTACCTAAATCATTGACAATTAGGTTACTTTGACTTGCATTTTACACTCCAATTACTTTGGTTAAATTTTGTGTTAAAGTCCATATCTCAACTACACATCAAAGGACAATGATGTTTCAGCAAATTAATTGCCTTGATGAGTACTACAAAAGTCATTGACAATTAGGTGGATTTGACCTACATTTTATGCTTCAGTGACTTTATGTTATGTGTTTTAAGTCTTTCTCACCTAAATTGAATCATATGATATTTCACTGTGACATTCATCTAAAAGGAATCTGCCCATTTCACCAACAATTGGATGACCATGACCTACATTTTACGGTTAAATGACTTTGGTTTAATTCAGTGACAGGGAGCTAATTTTATGAATGACCGAGTTGTGTTACACATTCTCTAGGTTTTAAATACTAGTGTAATACAACTTTGTATTATTTCTTACAAAATGTTGTTTTCTACTTTCAGAAATGGGTCACAAAAGGAAAAGTAAGGCTGTGAAGGCCAAGGAACAGAAAGAAAGAATGAGAGAGAGACGCAAAGCAGAAGTTCATGCTTCTATGGGGTTGGCACCTCAGGTCGAGGAAAAACCCCTAGCCAGGACATTGGCTTCTCCTAGCAGTGCTAGCGAGAAAAAATGTCCAAATGCCCTGAGTTCAGCATCATCTCAGGGAAGTCTGTCTATCCCATGCGTGGATATGCCAGCGAGCTCTGACTCCCTACCTAGGGTTTGTACTCCACCGAGGGTACCCTCGCCAAAGCTAGGCGTTGCAGGACAGGCGAAACTGGTGGTACACCCTAGGATTGAGGGCACCAGTATAATAGGTTTTAAGCAAAAGATGCAAGGATCTGTACAGAATGTTACAAAACTGGTTTATACTGAAACAATACTGAATGATACAGAAACAATACTGAATGATAAAGAAATAATATTGAATGAAGCAGAAACAAACATGAATGATACAGAAGTAATATTGAATGAAACAAATACAAAACTGAATGAACCAGAATTAATATTGAATAAAACAGAAACAAAACTGAATGAACCAAAAATAATATTTAAAGATACAAAATTGGTGTTATCAGTAAACAAGATTGACGAATCAGAATTGCAAGAACCAGATGTGCTAATATTAGATACTTATGAAAGTAATAATCAGTATATTGCTAGTCAAGGTGATAATTTTGTGGCTAAGAATTTTTTACTCCAGGGTAGTTTTCATCAAGGCAACCAAAGATTTGGGTATAATGCTGGAAAACAATGTGTAGCTAACTGTTTGGTAGCAATAGTGAGTAGTAGACTTAAACACATAATGGATTGGGATAAAAATTATTTGGACAATATTTTGGAACAAGGCAATGTTCTGTATTCGTTGATACATAATGATAATGACCTCTTGTTAGTCACTGATCTACCATCTGACTTGGAAGTAGCAGATGTTATGACAACGTGTACTCGACATACTTCATATGCTGCTTTGATAAATCCATCAGAAAATACTGATTTTAGATCCCTACCAGATTGTTTACCTTTAGATCAAGCTATTCAAGAGTCTTTGATTGACACGCATGGTTGCTTCATTTCTGTTAATGGTTTCACATCTATTCTGATTAAACAAAACAATAAAATCTACTTATTTGATTCACATGCAAGAAGTTATGATGGTTTACCTGATGGCAATGGCTTTAGTCTAGTCAAAGAAATGGATAGTATTGAACATTTATACCAACTTTTGTGCAAGTTTGTTAACTTTAATGGTACAACTCAATTTGAAATTACTGGTATTGCTGTTTATTTAGTTTCAAATCCAAGTTCAACACATGGACAGAAGGAAAATGTATCTGATATTCAACCCCTAAATGAACAGAAGCAGAACTGGAATGAAAGAGTTCAGATGACATCAGATGTTGAAATTGAAGAATCTAAGTGTGTAGAAGTATTCAGTTTCTATCCAACTGACTGCAAGGTAAGACGTAAGCTATGCAACATACTGCATATTACAAACAAACATGTTTCATCAGCAGCAAACTATCAATCTGAGGTAGAAATGGGAAGTCCTCTTAAGACAAAAAATATTCATCCCGATGGAAATTGTTTATTTAGGGCAATTTCTTACGCAGTTAGTCAAAAACAAAAATATCACAAAAAAGTTAGAGGAGCAGTTGTGAAGCATATTTTATCAAACAAGGATACATTTTTTTCTTTTACAAGTCCTACACCTGTTGAGGAATATATTTCTAGTTCTAAAATGTCAGATGACAAAACATGGGGAACAGCACTAGAAATAATAGCAATGGCAGACCTATTTAAAACGGATATATACACATATTTTGATGGGAAGTGGATAAAATACTCTGCACAGCAAATTGACGCACACGCATCAGTAAATGACAAAGCTATCTATTTGAACCATACTTTCAATCATTACGAGGTTGTCACTGAGGTGAAGAAAAATAATGAAGGTGTAGAAAGTTTTGTTGATAATGATAGGAAAAGAAAGTCTGTATTTGACAACCCAGATACAAGAAAGAAAATACGGGCAGAGACGGACAAAGAAAAGTATCAGACTGATGAAACTTATAGGTTATCACGATTAAACAAAAGTCAGAAAACATACAATGAACACCATAAACTTACAAAGAAAAGAATGTATGATAGATACCTGAATGATGAACAATACAGAGAAAGTAAAAAAAAATGTTCAAAAAGTAAATATGAATCTAATGAACTTTTTAGGCAAGATGTAGTGAAAGCTAGCATTACCAAGTACACAACTGACACAGAACACAGGAACCGGGTGAAACAGGCAAGTTCAAAGAAATATGCAACTAATGACAATCACAGAAATTTAGTAAAAAGGGCAAGTGTAAATAGATATTCAACTGATGAAAATCACAGAAATAAGCTTAAACGGGTTAGTGTAAAAAGATATGCAACAGACAAAGATCACAAAGAAAAAGTAAAACAAGCAAGTGCAAACAAATATAAAACTGACCAAAGACATAGAGAAAAAATCAGATTACAAAATAGGGAGAGAAATACCAAGAAAAAACAAGAAATGAAAAAAATAGATACTGTCATAAATAAATTTAAAAAACAAGCAAAACAAGGTCCAGAGTATATTTGTGCATGTTGTTATAGATTGTTTTTTGAGAATCAGGTTCTTTTTTGTAAAACTGAAACTTACGAAAAGAAGGGAGAAGAAATAAAAAATTTGAGCCGGAATTGCATTTCTTTAAAATATTTACACATGTGCACAGATTCATGTTCATCTAATTGCGAGTCCAAACATTCAAGTAGGGGTTCATTATGGATTTGTTACAATTGTCACAGAAAGTTATTAAGTGGACAGTTTCCAGCAGAGTGTCATAAAAATAATTTAGATTTGGAGGATCTTCCAACAGAATTAAATAATTTGAATAGCCTTGAACAGCATCTTCTAGCCTTATATATTCCCTTTATGAAAGTCTTAGGATTGCCAAAAGGTGGACAGAAAGGAGTACATGGCCCTGTTGTTTGTGTACCATCAAATTTGAAAAAGGTTACTGCTTTACCAAGATCCGAGGATGAAAGCAATTTGGTACCTGTAAAATTAAAAAGGAAATTGGCCTACAAAGGTTATGATGAGTTTCAATATGTAAGTACAAAAAAGTTAGAAATAGCTTTATCCTACCTGAAAGTGGAAAACCATTTATATTCTCATGTTGATTTTAATAGAACTTGGCTGAATCCTATTCCTGAGGAAACAATCGAAGAGATGGAAAATGAATGTAATACAGAAAATGATGAGACGGAGAGTAACAAAGAGGATGACACAGAGAGAAACACAGAGGATGAATCTTACTTAGATGATAGATTACAAGGTGTGCAGCTTGATACATGTCTCCAACCAGCTGATATTGGCCAAGAAATACTAGATCAGTGCTTTGATGAAGTTTTCAACATATCACCAGCTGAAGGTAATAAACCTGTATGTGTATTAAAGGAAGCAAATATTGAAGCAAAATCATTTCCAATTTACTACCCAAATGGCAAAAACTCTATCACAGATGAAAGAGAAAAAAGCATGTCTTATCTAAGATACTTTAATATTAGATTATTGAGTGCAGATAATAGGTTTGCAAAAGACCCATCTTACATCTTTTTTGCACAATATATATCTGAGCTTGATAGGGTTATCTCAAATGTACAGATATCACTCAGAAAAGAATTTGCCACAACATCTGATGGTAAAAAAATAACTAGTAACATGTTGTGTAACAAAGACTATCTCAGTGATTTATTGAAAAATGACCAAGCCATAAAATATCTCAAACCAGTCAGAGGCACACCACCTTATTGGCAGTCGACACAGAAAGATATTTTTGCAATGATAAGACAATTGGGAATTCCTACTTTCTTTTGCTCATTTTCATCTGCAGACTTTAGATGGAAAGAAATGGCTGAAATAATTATGAAGCAGCAAGGTGACTTGAGAAACATTGAAGATCTAGATTGGACAGAAAAATGCAAAATTCTTAATAGCAATCCTGTAACACTTGCCAGAATGTTTGAACACCGATTTCATGT
>MJUU01055682.1:81562-102878 GCA_002080025.1 Modiolus philippinarum | reverse complement strand
AAAGTTTATAAGATGGTCTCTCGAAGAAGTGTGTTAATTATGTTTATAGCTCATCCAGGATGGCAAAGGATTCTACGCCATATTGAATACTTTAAGCCTTTGATCCAGGTGAGCGATACCGGTCCTTCTACTCCCCTTGTTTCAAACATAGAAACTCATAATGTTATGTTTTGATTTTATCCCAAATACAAAAATTATAATTCTAATGCAAAATTTATATAACGAAGGTTTTGATTGGTCAAAACTAACCGTCAATTCCACCATCTACACACCTGGGACAAAGAAGTTACCTGTTTAGTCTGGTTCCTAATATTGTTACAAATTCTTGAGTTAAAAAAAGAACAGGAAATTGATTTGTTGCATTAGAATCGCAATGACAGTACATTATTTGAATACCCGAGGGCGTCGATCTTGATTTGACGGTCAAAATATCCGTTTACAGGATCCGCTACGCGTCGCCTATAAACTGCATTTTGACCGTCAAATCTACGATTGACGCCCTCGTATGGAACACCATAGCTGTCTTAAGTGGTGATAAATCATTGTGTGATGTCGTTTTTTATTACGTGGTGTCGTTTTTTCATTACGTTCTGTCATTTTATCTTAACATTATGTAGAAATTGTATTATGTGAGGTCGTTTTATAATTTCGTGATGTCAATTATCTATTACATCATGTCGTGTTTCCTTTACGTTTTGTCGTTTTAGCATTGCGTTATGTCGTAAATACTTTACTTGTTGTCTTTTTTCTATTACGTGGCGTCGTGTTTTCATTCCATGGTGTTGTTTTTTATTACGTGGTGTCGGTTTTTTCATTACGTTCTGTCGTTTTATCTTTACATTATGTAGTGATTGTATTACGTGATGCCGTTTTATAATTTCGTGATGTCGATTATTTATTACATTATGTCGTTATACTGTTTTATCATTACGCTATGTCGTGTTACCATTACGTGTTGTTTTTTTTCCATTACGTGTTTTCATTTTTCTATTACTTGGTGTAAGTTTTTCATTACGTGGTGTCGGTTTATATTTGGTTATGTCAATTTGTGATAATGGGCTGTCGTTAAATATTCATTACATGGTGTCGAAAAACCATTACGTGATGTCAAAACTTCATGACATGATGAGGATAAAATTTAATGGATTTTTAGCAGACGACACTGGTTACACGAGAAAAACAAGAGCTCAGAATTGTAATGGATCAAATACTACACAAACTAAGGTTAGAACGAATGAAACCTGCCTTTATTAAAAAAAAGATTTCTCTAGATATAGTTGGCATGTTGTCTGTATATGATTTTCAATGTTTAGGTGTAACAAACCGCTCAGATATTATGAACTTAAGAACAGAGTGTTCAATCTATGGGAAAGTAAAAACAGAAAAATCAAATAATCGTGCTGGACCACCGGAATTTGTTATTGAAAAATCAAATTTACAGACACTTATGGAGACAGGGTTTAAGATAAGTGATATATCTCAGTTATTGTCTGTTTCTGAAAGTACTGTTTACAGGAGAATGCGGCAGTATAACCTAAGTAAATTGTCATAAATTGGTGGACAGGAAAATATGATTTTAGTATTTTGCATTTATAACTTGTATTTCATCGATTTATGACCAGAACTTTATTTTCCTGTCCACTGACGACGGGCAGATATCGATGACTTGTCATTAACGACGGGTAAGTAGCGCATATCAGCCGTAGGGCCGATATGGCTATGCCACCTCCGGTGTTATCATAGGGGCAAAAACGTTTATATCAGTTCTATGTGATAAAAAAATATTATACGTAAAAGGGCTTTACGGCAATTTATTCCAACCCTCAATAAAAATCCCTTCGACTTTAAACTTTTCCTTATGTAAAAAATAATGGTCTATATCTGCGTTATTTTTTTTCCTTTTGCTTAAATTTACACTATAGGGAGAAGGAAAGCTCTAGGTATCAAAATCCCTGTCGATACAAATTCCGGTTATCCCGATTTCCTATAGTTATTGCTCTGTTTGTTGTTAATGATCGTTTGTGTTATTTTAGGGATCTTTGCATTTTTTAAATTTGTTTTCAGTTTGTGTATTTTATATTATCTTGGTCTAATAAAATTACCGTTATATGCCGTTGCTGCAGAATTCCGTAAATCATTTTCTCTCCACATTTTGGAAATTCTGTCACTATATCTTCTACAATCAAATCGAGCGAATTGTCGTCAATGTCACTAAATGACAATTTACTTAGGTTATCCTGTAAACAGTACTTTCAGAAACAGACAATAACTGAGATGCATCACTTATCTTAAACCCTGTCTCCATAAGTGTCTGTAAATTTGATTTTTCAATGATAAATTCCGGTGGTCCAGCACGATTATTTGATTTTTCTGGTTTTACTTTCCCATAGACTGAACACTCTGTTCTTAAGTTCATAATATCTGAGCGGTTTGTTACACCTAAACATTGAAAATCATATACAGACAACATGCCAACTATATCTGGAGAAATCTTTTTTTTAATAAAGGCAGGTTTCATTCGTTCTAGCCTTAGTTTTTGTAGTATTTGATCCATTACACTTAATTTTGAGCTCTTGTTTTTCTCGTGTAACCAGTGTCGTCTGCTAAAAATCCATTAAATTTTATCCTCATCACGTCATGAAGTTTTGACATCACTTAATGGTTTTTCGACACCATGTAATGAATATTTAACGACAGCCCATTATCACAAAATGACACAACTAAATAAAAACCGACACCACGTAATGAAAAACTTAAACCACGTAATAGAAAAATGACAACACGTAATGAAAAACTTAAACCACGTAATAGAAAAATGACAACACGTAATGGTAAAACGACATAGCGTAATGATAAAACAGCATAATGTCAAGGTAAAACGACATAATGTAAATAATCGACATCACGAAATTATAAAACGGCATCACGTAATACAATCACTACATAATGTAAAGATAAAACGACAGAACGTAATGAAAAAACGACACCACGTAATAAAAAACAACATCATGGAATGAAAACACGACGCCACGTAATAGAAAAAAGACAACAAGTAAAGTATTTACGACATAACGCAATGTTAAAACGACAAAACGTAAAGGAAACACGACATAATGTAATAGATAATTGACATCACGAAATTATAAAACGACCTCACGTAATACAATTTCTGCATAATGTAAAGATAAAACGACAGAACGTAATGAAAAAACGACACCACGTAATAAAAAACGACATCACACAAAGATTTATTACCACTTAAGACAGCTATGGCGTTCCATACCCTCGGGTATTCAAATAATGTACTGTTATTGCTTAATTATGCTCATGAATTTTCTACTTCACCTATAGAGCGTTTCTAGCTGTGTCATTCAACATAAAAATTACTGAAATAGTGTTTTTCTGGCTTTTAGCCTCTTTGCTTCAGTTGCATAAATTCATGTAATACTACGTTTTCATTTGTCAAAATCGAACATTAATGAGCGTCCATGGTTGATCAAAATCGCATGCAAAATTAGTTTTATAATCGAAATAATAAAGTAAACTTGGCGTTTTTATGCATTATACGGTATTCCAGTAATATGGATACGACATGATGCGTTTTTAAAGCTTCAAAAAAAAAATTGAAGAATTGTTTTAAATGAAATCAAATACTTACATCGTAGACTTGGAAATATATTATTGTGTTTTGACCATATTTAACAATGAAATCAACATATAAACCATATATCGGTATGGTAATTTATGGCCTTATGGTGACTTCAAGATGAAGAACAGCAATGATAGCGTTGTTCCATTGCTTGTTTTGACCATGTATTTGTAGAGACTTTGTTTCATGTGTATTTACTCCACATCCTTTCATTCATTATTAGTTTCTAGAAATGTTATTTTCCAATATGTACTTACGTTTTATTTACTTTTTTGTTTTTATAAAATTTTCTATGTGTATATATGAATTAGAAATGTGCATAACGCATTTTGATTGGCTATACATTCTTTTTCATACAATCAAATCGTTTATCGGCTTATTATGTATTTCCTATGGACAAAAGCTAAACCTAGGTTTCCGTCTGAGAAACCTAGTTTTCCTGACCGAAACCTAGGTTTCACTACGGAAACTCGTGTTTAGCTTTGGAAACTCATAGAAAGCTGAGCTTTGCATGTATTTATGAAGGAAAACCTACATTTAGGTAGGGAAACTCGAGTTTAGCTCTGGAAAACCAAGTTTTCGCAACCGAAACCTAGGTTTCCCTATGGAAACTCGGGTTTAGCTTTGGAAACTCATAGAAAGCTGAGCTTTGCATGTATTTATGAAGGGAAACCTACATTTAGGTAGGGAAACTCGGGTTTAGCTCTGGAAAACATAGTTTTCCTGACCGAAACCTAGGTTTCCCTCTGAGAAACATAGTTTTCCTGACCGAAACTTAGGTTTCCACAAGGAAACTCGGGTTTAGCTTTGGAAACCCTAGTTTACAGAAGCGAAAACCGGGTTTTCCTAAGTTATGCTAACTTTCGCGTGCCATACAATCATAAAAGTTGCATGAGGCCAACTGCATGTATGTTTCTTTGAATTATTTTTTATGTTGAAAATCTTACTCATTCGCATAAATGTTATGGAAGTAATCTTGTACTGATTTATACGAGACAGAAAAAGTATCCCAAGAAAAATATACCAGTTAGTTAAATTTCAATTTGAATACATCGGCAAACGAATACCGAAGCAAGAACGAAGAAAGGGGAAATTCTAAAATCATAAATCCAAAATCACGGCAATTCACAGCAACACGAATTGAGACAGTATGACAAAGACAAAACAAATAAACAAAAATGAACAAGAACGCTACAAAACTAAAGCACTAGCAGTGTGAACTTGAATAAGACTTATTTCGTTTCAACCTGGCTCATTTTATTTTGAATGTGACATTATAATTATTATCTAAATTTATGTAACTTCTTAAATCTAAGGTTTAACTCCCTAGATCGTAGTTTTGTCTATAGCTGAATTTGATATTACTGATTACTCGGATTTCGTTTGGCTTTATTCATTTAAAACATTTTTTGAATTTGTGGATTCCCTATGTTTAGGTGCCAGTGCTGCTGATGAGGAACACATGTAAATTTCCGAAATTACAGCTCATTTTTATTCTAGTTGGAGTTAACATATGTGTAATGGTCTCATGTTCATTTACCCCATATCCTTTCGTAAAATACATGTATCAATATTGTCTTGTTTAAACCTAGCTCATTTCAACTTGAATATGACTTGTCTTGTTTAACCTAGCTCATTTCATTTTGAATGCGACTTGCGAGTTACAGATTGTCTGAAGTTAGCTACATTAGATCAAAAGTAAAAAAAAAGACTGTGAAGTACGATTCTGTCATATAGTTTTTTATTTTAGCATTTACGAATCGTTCTTTCAATACTTCATAAAAGATTTACATGTAACAGTGCAAATTTGAATAAATATCATAAATATTTTTTCTAACCGGCTTGAAATCTTTGATTCTTTAATGAAAACAGGGATTTCTTGTGGTCATCTTTACACTTTGCTGATTTAACGATAAATCTTTCCTGTTGGTTGATGGCTCTGATAGTTGATGTTCCTGATAGAGAGTTGAACAGGAACGCCAGAAAACTAGATATCGGAGAGATGGCAGCCATCTCTGTGGGCCGCTATAATAAGTGACTATTTAAGTAAGTGTGGACACAATACGGGTGTGGACACAGTACAAGTGTTGACTCAGTACAATTATGGACACAATATAAGCATCAAGAAATTAGTATCAGAATGTAGTACACACAAGTCTGAAAATATATGCCACAAAGTAGGATGACAATACAAAGCTTGCGACAAAATTTGAAGTATGTATTATTTACTATTGCAGAAAAATTAATGGAAAAGAGTTACCCACATTGGTACATGTACACAATAGATTTAATGGAATACATCAATCTAAATGCCAAATACCGAAAGTCTATCTCAAAAGACAAAACCGTTAGGAAAGCAAAAATCGGACCTTGAATACAAAGGTATTGAATCATGCTTCATGACACTTCGTCTTGAAGTGATCTATCTAAATGCAAAATATCAAAAGCCTATATCAAAAGACAAAAAAGGTCAAAGTTCGGACACGACTTGTCATTAGAAAAGTAATTATCTGACTTTGAAGACAAAGGTCAAAGTCAAAGGTTATCATGCTTCATGACACAGATTCTTGAAGTGATCTATCTACATGCAAAACATGAAAAGCCTTTCTCAAAATTCAAAAAAGTTTTAGTCCGGACACGACTTTGTCACGGACGGATGGACAGTCAGACGAACGCACGGACGGACAGAGTATGTACTATAGGGTGTCCGCCACTCTGTGGCGGGGCCCTATCTAAATGCACTAGCAATGAGAACCCCATTAATACTGGGATTATAATAAGGTGCTCTTGAAGGTTAATTATTATCTGCTCCATGCAGGATACCCGTCACTGTGCCCATAAAAACTCCTAAATCGAACAACTGGGAGTCAATATCTGTATGGTCACATTTTGAAATGGTGTCAATAGTCAGTTACTAGATTTTTTTACCAATTTTTATGCGACTTAAAAGTTAATTTCATTTCACCAATAAAATGCGACACAATTTGAGGATTCTTGGTGGATTTTATACATATGTGAGTAGTTAGTATGTTTTTTTATAATGATTTTTTCTTTGGTCTTATTCAGCAATTCTCTATATGTTCACGTATTTTATCTACACTTGGAAATGTCAAGTACTGAGAAAAAAGAATAGAGTTATTTAACGTTGTACAACAACAACAAAAATACAAAGGTGCTATTTATAAAACAGAAAGGATAACAGGAAACACCTGCAATGGCTGAAAACACAATCACATGTTTACAAATGTACATATCAACTTGAAATTTGGAAGTTTGTAACTTTTTATTTGTTGATTTCTCTGTAACAGTTGTGATTTCATCCATGATATTTGGAATACATGTACATTTTGCATTTGTATTTTGGTTCAATTGAAAATATTTTGGAGATAAAGCACAGTCATTTCGCATTCAATGAAATTTACCCCTACATTAATATCGAAAAATTATGAAAAGCAGTATAAAACTTATACTTAACTCTATAGTTCAAAAAATATTTCATGTCTGGACTTTTGCATAAATATCTAAGCATATTACGGAATTCTACTATTTCCTATAATTTCAAAGACACTTTATACCAAGCTCCGTCATAGGATACTCTTAAAAGGATATATGAATGAAATTGTGACGTAAAGAAATTTCTCCGACAGCTATGAATAAAAAAGTTTTCCTTCATTTCCTTTTGTTGATTCATAAGTTTACTAAAAACACAAGAGTATGGTTTTTAT
Source organism: Modiolus philippinarum (assembly GCA_002080025.1). Classification (NCBI taxonomy): domain Eukaryota; kingdom Metazoa; phylum Mollusca; class Bivalvia; order Mytilida; family Modiolidae; genus Modiolus; species Modiolus philippinarum. The sequence continues at coordinate 95,504 of MJUU01055682.1, read as the reverse complement.
ACCAACAGAAAAGTTAGCTTTTCGTTACTATTAAGGCTTGTCAAGTCCGAAATCTTTGTAATTCTTCTTTTTCTTCCAGTACTGCATTCTTATAAAATTTGATTGACATGTTATTCGATATCTACAGGGCTCGTGTCAACGATGGTTTCTTAGGACTAAGACATATCCCAAGACCAGCTCAAGGATGTATTCTGGTGATGTTTCAGTCTCGTTGAAAACTCGTTTGGAAATAATTTTAAGATTATTTATATTTTATGTGCAATAGCAATGAATTAACAAAATTGATGTTAATCTTAAAATTGTGTCAAAAAATTATGCATTTCTATCAATGCAAGTGGTTTCGGAGTAATCTCAAATTGAAGATTAATGCCCTAATTGGCTGTTGGATTCATGTCAAATTTTTACATAACAAGGGTTGGGTTCAAGAAACCTATTTTATTAGAAAATTATGCACTTAAGATTTATTTTTGCTTTTTCAAAAAAGTGTTATATTTTTTGCAATAAAAATCACAGAACAAATGAAGTTCAAACCCTAAGCTGTTAAAAATTAGAAAATCTACATTTTTAGGATAATATGGAAACTATGATGCTGGAATTACCCCTCAAAAGCATGAAAATGGGACAACACTTTCTTATATCAACACCAACATATGATTTTTGGGGGCTGAATTTGTTCATTCCTCTCTGTACAGCTTTTCAGAAAGTATGAAAAAAAGTTTAATACCCTAAGCTAGATTTTTCTAGATTTGTCATATCAACATACAAAATCTACCAAATGCTTTGTTCTCCTCCGTTAAAATGTAACTATATTAGTTCTAACCAATATAATATACATAATTTTGCATTTTACTATACAAATGTTACGTTTAATGAATTACATTCATCATTTCAGTAACCCATAACAGGTAACAATCCGGATAATCTGACGTCACTATTTTGTTAACCTTGAAAGCGGGATACGGACCATACTTAACGTGACTTCCGGTTTACAACACTTTACTTTTTTTCAAGCTAATTGTTATTAATTGTTTGATATTCACAAACATTTGGGATCAAATATTTTTGAAATTTATTAGTAGGGAAAATGTCTGTTCTAATCAAAACAAATCCTAAAAATATCGTTGCTAGGTATATATATAGAATTCCAAAAAAATATGTAGTCTTTGAGACTTTCAGGAGATTTACCGAATTTGGAATCACATTTTAGAATTCTAAGTTTACAGAATTTTATTTTTTCCAAAGAATTACCAAAATATAAAATTATACGCCCAAAAGTCCAAAAACTCATCAGTCTTTGACATTTTCCGGAAATTTACGTAGGTTTGAACCGGAATCAAAATTCTGCAAGCTAACTGCATATCTACAAACTAACGCAAAAATTTCACAACAAAATTACATCCCTAAATTTGAACATGTAGGATGATTTCACCTGTCACAATCGACATTTTTGGGCATTTGTCAAATCTGCATCATAGGTTCTCTTGTTTGCATCAAGATGAATACCGAAAATTCGAAAGCTTATTGCGCATCTACAGACCACATGCAACAATTCTACATAAACATTAAATCCCGAAATCCAAAAATGTAGGAGAGTTCGCGTCGCATGCCACATATGTCAAAATCGATATCTTGGGCCTCTCGCTTGCACAAAGACCAATATCGAAAATCCGAAAGCTTATTGCGCTTCTGCAGCATATATGCAACAATTCTACAACAAAATTAAAACCCGAAATCTAAAAATGTAGGAGGAGTTCGCGTCGCAAGAAAGTGTGACGGACGGACAGACGGTAAGACGGGCGGACGGACGAGATCAACGATAATATCACAGAAAGATCAGAGACAAAAAGATTTTCATTTACGTTTTTTAAACGATTTCAGGCTCAAGAAACTGAGAAAAACCTCTAATTTATTATTCAGTTTTAAAAATTATAGGACCAGAACGGCCGTAGATAGAGCAGACCTGACAAGAACGGTCATGATCACCAGAACAGATTTGGCAAGAACAGCCAACTCGAGAAAAGACTTGGGTAGAACGGTCATGGCTAGAGCTGACTTAGGTAGAACGGCAATGGGTAGAACATACATTATTCGAGGACTGTTCTAAGTTTGCTCCAAGTTGACTTAGAGCTATTCTCGCGACTGCTGTCCAAGTTAACTTTGACGCGAGGTTATGTCTGCACCCCATTGTAGATATATTCCGGCTACGAAACAGAAAATTAACATTTCGGAAGTTAGAATCATCACGTTTAACATGTATTAGACGTCAATGTTCAACGTTTAACACAATCATGGTATGAAACAGATTTTGGGTATCAGTGGTCTATTTAGTTTCGATTCACTGGGTTATATCTGATGTGAATATTCTCTAAACCTTGGATTATTATGGGAAGATAAAGTTATTTACACTGAAACTACATGTATCTGTTGAAAAAGGTGGCCTACAAATTCGATCAAAAATACAGGCATCTCCATCTCGTCCTTTTCAGTCTAGTTCTTGTTGGACTCGGTATGGTTCTTGCTAAAATATGTTTTATTAAAAGACTTACCATTCACTTTCGAATTTGTCCTCAGGCATTCAAGGTATTTACATGTTTTAAAAAGTATTTGCTCTTTATTTTTCTAAGATATGGTGTACTTTTACATGAGATAAAACATATCTCATGTATACACATTGTTCAATTGCTATTATCTAAATTTATGTAAATTCTAAAACCTAAGGTCTAACTCCCAATCGTAGTTTTGTAATTAGCTATATTTGATATTAATGATTATTCGGATATTTGATATTACTGATTATTCGGTTTTCGTTTGGTTTTATGCATTTTAAACACTTTTTAAAATTACGGATTTCCTATGTTTGGGTTCTAGTGCTGCTGATGAGGAATTAATTTCCGAAATGAACATACAACTCATTAAAATGATTGCAGTTGGAGTTAACATATGTTTTATGGTCTCATGTTCATTTACTCCACATCCTTTCGTAAAATATTTAATACAGGAGTTTGTCTTTTAGTGCAGTGTGGAGTTGGTAAAACAATTTCCCGTGTTAGAGATGTATGCTCTTTATTTTTCTTAGATATGGTGTACTTTTACATGAGATAATATCTCATGTGTACACTTTGTTCAATTACTGTTATTTAAATTTATGTAAATTCTAAAACCTAAGGTCTAACTCCCCATCGTAGTTTTTTCCTTAGCTATATTTGATATTACTGATTATTCGTTATGCATATTAAACACTTTTTAAAATTATGGATTTCCTATGTTTGGGTTCTAGTGCTGCTGATTAGGAATTAATTTCCGAAATGGCCATACCACTCATTAAAATTATTGCAGTTGGAGTTAACATATGTGTTATGGTGTCATGTTCGTTTACTCCACATCCTTTCGTAAAATATTGGAAATATTTCTTATCATAATTGGGAAGATTAACTACTTATCATTCTTTCATCATATACTTAGTATATGCCTTTTCTAAAAGTCATTAGTCCCCACATCGGTTTCGGCATTTAGAGTAACCTCGGTATTTAATTATTTGTTACCACTGGGTCGATGCCACTGCTGGTGGACTGTTAGTCCCCGAGGGTATTCACCAGCCCAGTAGTCAGTACTTCGGTGCTGACCCGAAAGCCGATTATTTTTGGAACCTTACAATATCTAAATTTTTGTAAATTATGTTGAAAACTAAGGAGTATCTCCCTCATGCATAGCTCTGTCCTTAGCTAATTTTGGCTTTACATTTAGATCATATTTGGTTNTTTGTTCTCTATCAGTTTTTAAATATCTTTGAGTATATGGTCTTCCAAACATTTAGATTTTATCTGCACTGAAGAGACATAAGTTGTCGAAATGCGCATATGCAGAAAGTAAATTCACAGTAACCTCGGTATTTAATTACTTAGTATTAGATAAAACATCTTATCTATGGCTATGCACGATTTCACAGATCTTTCCTGAATACAGTTCATAACACTGTTCATATTTGGATTACATACTAACGTTACTACAATTCCAACATCGCGTCCTGGAAAACTTCAAGTCATGCTTTATTGATCAACTCATGTTGTAGGACCTTATACGAGTGGCGGTAACCGGAAGCAAAGGATGTTCGTACCTCTACTCGATAGGAGAGTTCTAATCAAGGAAAAGATAACAACACTTTATGGAAAGGGCTATTGTCCTGTAGTTTGTCATGTAACTCTAAAAACCTGGAAAAAATCAAGAACGTTCCTTGAGGTTTATGACCTTACCTTGAAACACTTATTACAAAATTAGATCTATCGTCTTTAAAAATTATACCTTGCTAGTGTGTTCGAAAGTGCTTCTATACTGCATGTATCTTGTCATGAATGTTTTATTATATGTTTTTTTTGTATTTAATGTCGATAAAAGGCTATACAGAGCTTAAGTTTTAATGTTTATCTTGTCCGATTAAAAAAATTATGTCTTTTTATCAATTGTCAGTCATTTTATAAATGGTAGAAAAATTATAAGAAATACATTAAATTGACTATTGGACATTTTTCCAATTATTTTCCATCTACACTGCATGCACAGCGTAGTAAATTATGAGGGAAGAACTAGTAAATAATTAAGTATTGATGACTAAAGAATCAATTTCTGGACAAGGGAATGGCATTTGATTCTGAGATATAATCACACGTTTAGTTGTAGACGGGGTTTTTCTATTGAGTAAAATTAATTATTTTAACAATCATTGATTATGTTAAATGCCTTATGACTATGAGATGACCACTGACTATTCCATATATTTTTAGATATGATCGCATCGATAAATGCATTGAATTGACGTTGAAGGGACAACAAATCGATTTTTTGTGGTTAAGGAGGGGCTTATGGAAAAGGGGGTATAGGTGCTTGGAAGAAATTCCGAAAAAAAATTCTTGATTTTCTCCAATAGCTAAATGTTCACATTTTAAAGTTCTCGGTAAATCTCCAACTTTATAATGTGAACAATATAAGTATCTCGATTTGAGAAATATACGTAATACGTAATAAACTTGAAACAATTTTAGATACTATATTTACATATTATGATAATAAATGACACTGCTAAAAATAATATATTTATTTATTTTGGTCTAAACATAACATACAGAACAAAATGTAATAAATGCTCAACAATCTAATTTCTATGAAAAATATGCTTAAATATAACATAAAATAAAGACCTCAATAGAGAAAAAATGGAGTATCTAAAATATGTCACAATGCAAAAGCTGACAAAATAGTAAGCTATTTACCCTCACTTTGAATTCCGATAAAAAAAAACAACAAATGATAGTGAAATAATTACATGTATATTTACCGCCATAGTCTCACATCTTTGCAATACTCAATTGTTTTAGTGTAGAACCATAATAATATGCAATATTTTGATAATTTCGTATTCAATTAAAATTATTTGCTCGTTTCCGTCAATATCATATTCAAGCTATTATAATTTACTATAAAACGACCAACTGGATTGTAGGTATGACAAACAAATTAGAAAATATAATCACATTGCACTATCTATTAATTGCATTTATTGTCAATATCAGCACACGTAATGAACATATTTTAAGCTTTTTGATCAATACAACGAAATAATTTTTACAAGAGACCCCGATACTTTTGTCAAATAAGCATCATCATGCAAACCTGTTATAAAATAAGGAAAATCTATTGCAAAGATCAAAACAGTTGCAAATTTACATTTCAAATATAACAAGGATACTTGAACTGGCAAAAGTCTATTGCAAAGGGTATGGAAAGTGTCAAAGTAAACATTTTATATGTTCAAATGATGATTGTCATATTGAAAACGCATTCATAAAGGATTGAGCTCGATCTGCAAAAATTTTTCATAAACTATACGGTGATACAATAACAAATAACTTACATTAAATCCTTATATTTAAAATGAACACATGTTTGGACTATTTTAAACGAAATAAATCAATAAATAACACCCGTATGTGGCAAGTCATTCATATTCATTTTAACAGTTATTTTGAAACCAGTCCTGCGTCTTTCGCCATACCATGGAATACACTGGTGTTTTTGTTCAATAACTCTGTTGGTGAATCAAATTCTTTGATTTTACCTGCTTCTAGAACCATTATCCTAAAATGATTCGACAAAAAGGGTTATTCAAAAACTGTATTTTAGCGTAAAAAATTGTTATTACGAACACTTGTTGTTATTTAGTGTATTGCAAATATCAAATATAAGACAAATACAAACAACAATATATTTGTTAACTTTTGAATATCAAGAGTTTTAAAATTTCATTTAAAGTTATCCACATTAAGTTTTATTTTAGTGTATTGTTTTGTGTTTTATCTGATGACGTGTTATTTAACTGACCCGAAAACCGATTGTATTGAATCAAGATTTTCCAAAATTTTGTTTAAAACTAAGGAGTATTACCCTCATGCATAGCTCTATCTTTGGCTGATTTTTGGCTTTTCTATTTAAACCCTTTTGGTTATTAGTTCTCTATCACTTTTAACATGTATTTCGGTTAATGGACTTCCAAATGTTTTGGTTTGATATGCACTGATGAGACGTAAGTTGTCGAAATGCGCATATGCAGAAAATTAGTTACAGTAACTTCGGTATTTTGTTATTTAACAGATTACTAAATAAAAAAAAAATTGTAGCTTACCTTGTGTAGTCTAATATTGTATTCAACCGGTGAGCTATCGTTAGTACAGTGCAGTCAGCAAATTCAGTTCTGATAGTATTCTGTATCAATTCGTCCGTTTCCAAGTCAACAGCTGCCGTAGCTTCATCCAAGACTAGGATTTTTGTTTTTCGTAACAATGCTCTGGCGAGGCAAACTAGCTGTCTTTGACCAACACTGTTAACGAGAACAAAATAATTATATCAGTGATTCATTTTAGCGCAAAAAAATTCATCTGCAATTCACTGTCATCCTCAGATATTTTTGTTGTTTATTTTGCTGATTTGTGAAATGAATAATTGTGACTTTACCACCGAGTACAATTATGACAACGTTTTGTTGTTTTGTCGTGTTTTTTTGGTTCAACTGATGTTATTTATGCCATAACCATAAAACTTGCATATTTAATTTCATCATTGACATAAAATCAGTAAATTTCGTTATGCTGTATACGATTTTCAAGGAGTAACCTCTCATCAGCAGCATTAAAATCAAATAATACGGAAAGCCAAAATTCAAAAGTAGCCCAAGAAGAAGTACTACATTTCCAAAAATATCGAAATAGGGAAATAAATAAATAAACATCAGTACAGAAAATATACTGTTATGGCATACCTCAAATTTTCTCCTCCTTCTGAACATTTGTGTTCTAAACCACCATCCAAACTTTCAACAAAAGTTTTTAAATGTGCATGTTCCAATGCCTTCCAAAGTTCTTCATTTGTGTATTCATCAAATGGATCCAAATTCATCCTCATTGTACCAGAAAATAGTACTGGATCCTACAAAAGAAACAGTAATCACCGTATTTTAAGATTTTCAAAATAAAACAGAATTTACTTTAAAAACAAAGTCTACAACAAAAAATATATTTTGAAATGTGTTAGACAAAGTGTATTCAGTAAATAAATTTATAAATATGAAGTTAATATCATTTTTATCTCATTCGTTGACAATTTTTTATTCATATTGTTACAACACAGTATTTTTTACACAATGATTATTATTATCATGTCAGTTGTTTAAAATTTGAAAACCAAATATATCATATTTACCTGTGGTATAATTGTAATCTTTGATCGTAAATCATGAAGACCAATTGAAGAAATATCAACGCCATCTATGATTATACTTCCTTGCGCTTTTTCTAGAATTCTGAAAACGGCCATGGTAAGGGATGATTTTCCTGCTCCTGTTCTACCAACTATACCAATCTGAAAAAATTTAAGGGCACCAATAAATGCATTTTTCCGAATTTTCATATTTTGCACTGGATGCTTATTTAACTTTGACGATAACATTGTGACTTCATATTGTGAAAAGAAATCCTGTATTTTCACTAGTGACAATGTGACATTAATAATGTACCTTAAAAACACTCGGTAAAATCACAGATATCTATTTGTATAATACATATATAATATATGCTTTTTGAGTTAGCAAATGCTAAAGGTTAATCACCGAAAACATGATATAATCGTATTTTTTATTAACGAATAATGAAAGTTAATCACCATTTGATCGCTTGTTTCACTATATAAAACCTTGAGAATTATACAACATGAAGAATACATTTCGTACCTTTTCACCAGGTTTGATCTGACAAGTAATCCCCTTAAGAACTAAATCAAGTCCTTCCCTGTATCGTACTCCGTATTCTTTGAACTCAATGCATCCTTTATCTGGCCAAGTGGGACTTGGTACATTATCAGGTTTTTCCCAAGCAGCCTGCAACAATACATGTGATTTCATGAACGCAAGCTTAGAGCATTGTAATTCTTAATATAATTTAAACTGTGCAATTCACCTGCCATTGGACTTTATTTGCATTTGTAGAAATTTGATTGAGGTTGTTTTATCATATTATTAAAAAAATTACTCTGCATTAGTTTTTCGCTGTTTCATACACTATTCTTGTTTAGATTTTAATAAATTTTTCACTACAAGCATTTTGTATTTTGTATCATTATCTGTTTAGATCAAATTATCCAATTACGAGACATGCAATAAAGGTAACACCAGAAGATAACAAAAAAAGAAAATGTGCATAGAATATTTCATTCTTGTTCAAATACATGAGCAATTATCTTATCAAGCAAGTTAATAATGTCGGTTCTAAATGCATATTTTTTCTTCAAGACACTGAGGAATAACATGAAAATTACACTTACTTCAGTAGGTGTTTCTGTATACTCCTGTATTTTCTCAACAGAAACTGTATTCTTCTCTACTTCAGCCGTTACTCTGACAACCCATTGTAATGTTCCAATAATCTAAACAGACAATAAAAAAATGATTAATCAAAATGTAATATTTTGATTCACTTGTGTGGCTTATTTTATTACAACACATTTCATTGAACTATAGACTGAAAATATGTTGAATGAGGCACAATATGAAAATCTTTAAATAATATACTATTTTATTTAATTATTTAGTTGGAGAAATGATATGGAACGTTTGCTTCTATTTATATAAAGAATGCAAATTCGTACATATTACCACAAGAGATGTGTTCAGTAAATATAACTTACATGTAATGCATTTGTAATAACAAGTCCAACAAGACCAGCAGTAAGACTATCTCTACCAGCTACAGCAAACATAGATACAAACAGTACCATTAAAGCTCCTAAACCTTCCAGTCTCAAGCTCAACCACCTGCAATAATTAAAATTGATATATTCTTTTTTTTTATAAATACCATGAACAATGATAATAAGATCGAAAATTTGTTCATGAATGTTTTAATTAATATAACAAAAGAGATAGAGAAAAAAATAACGGCAGTAGAGTACCGAAGGAACATAGGGGGGATTACAAAAATCAAAGTCCAAAGACACGGCCAAAACGAGAACACAAAAAACAATGACGTTAGACACAAAAAACAATGACGTTAGAGGCGAATGACAATTACATGTAGTCTGATATGAATAAGATTTATACTGATGTGATTTCTGTATGAGTAGACCAAGTAAATTATAATGCATTGACTTTGAATTGTCATCTTATGAGCAAAGAGTTAATCAATTGCTTGTTATTATTTTCAATGAAACTTTTACTGACCGACTTGCTATCCTTGATGAAAACAGGGATCTTTTGTGGTCATCTATACACTTCGCAGATTCAGCAATAAATCTTTCCTGTTGGTTGAAAGCTCTAATAGTTGATGTGCCCGATATAGTTTCGCCAAACTGTGAGTATATAGGAGAATTAGTGGCTGTTTGGTGTCTTCGTAGTTGTACAGATGCTGCTGTGTACATTCTCTGAAACACAAATAAATTCATTACAGATATCCTAATATTTATCTTTGCTCTGCATATCTTAATATTAGGCTTTAAAATGAACAGCACTTATTAAATATGAAAATTCCTATACAATTTCGACCATCGTAAAAGTAAAAAATTGAATTTAATTTTTTAATGTAAATTCTGTCGATTTGAATGTAAATTTTCCTAAGCACTCTATACAATTCTAATGTCAGTGTACCGGGGGTACACATATTTTTATATTTGTTATTTTTAATAGAAGTATTAATATAAAATAACTTTTCTCTGTAGGTATTCACAAAAAACATGACTGACTGAAGACTTGTCAAAATGCAATCTAATGAACTAAATATGATAGTTACCTGGGCAAAGAAATAAATAACTGTCATTGGAACCAGGACTAGCAGAAAGTATGGAGTTCCTGTGCAAATAATAACAGCATTACAAGAAACAGCCACAACACTAATCCAACTGTCTTTGAACTGGTAAATAATTTCATTGTCAATCTTTGCAATATCATTTGAAAAGCGATTAACTATTCTTCCAACTGGCGTTGTGTCGAAAAAGCTCATTGGAGCACGTAGTATGTTTCTCAGGAGACCTGCGTGAAGTTTCCTTGAAGTATTCATTCTTGCGTAGGCTACCAAATTTCCCATGAAAAGTATCAGAACAGCTGAAAAAGGAACATAATTGTAAGCATATGTGACTGTAATTGTAGAATGTCATGTTATCCCCCTTTATATATTTAGATTAATTTTATTACTTAAATTAACTAAACGCATGTTAATGTAGCATACCTTGCAATAAGTAAAGGTTATCGGGCTCTTGACAGCAATGTATCGTAAAATATCAACCCGTGAGCCAGAATATGAAGCAGTGGGGCGAGTGAGCGTAGCGAACGAGCCCCAAGCTTCATATTCTGGCGAGCGGGGTGATATTTTACAATACATCAGCTGTCAAAAGCCCGATAACCTGTTTATCATCCTTTATTTTGCATTTTAGATTTGTAAGTATTGAACTGAATTTTCAAATTCTTCAAAAGTTGCGCGGGAAATTCGACATTCATGCCATTCTCGGCCTTTTCAGCAATTTTCAGCTTAAAACATGTTTTGTAGTTTTTTTATCATTTTATTGGCAAAGGTTTTGTAACTGCAGGTGAATAATTTGACCGAAATTCTCTAAATAATGTCGATTTTGAATTTTGCCGCAACCTTTGGTTGTTACGACATTCTATCGTTGCTTGGCGCTTTTATGACGTCATAATGTGAAAACGTCAAAGCTCTGCAGGATATATCAAAGACCTAGTTTCTACAATTTTTCTGACATCTAGTCTATCTATTTGTGTAATCATGATTCTGTTCTGAAAACCTAATCGGAAAGAGCAAATGCAACAGATGTTTATTGTTACAAATTTGATTTCGTTTGAAACCTTGAAAAAAAGTTATTGCCTTTGAAACTTTGGGAGAATCCCTTGATATATCCAGGTCAACCTCTGATATATCCGGGTCAACCAGATACGGCTTTTGCTGAAAGGCTCTGCAGGCTGATATAACCATGGGGAAGGATGATAATGCTAGGTATATATGTCAATCTAAACAAATATACGTATTCCATTGGTGTATCAAGTACCTATACTGAAAGAATTTATTTGGAATTAACTTGAAATCAAGAATGACTGTTGTACTATTCTACATTTCACATGAGTTTTCTTATTTTATATTTAAAAGATCTACGAAACAAGAATATCGATAAGCAACGCGTGGTTATCCGTAATGCTAAATAACGTTCGTATTTTGACAGACAAAAGTATTCCAAGCTGGAGTAAAAAATATGCTACCTTGTAATGCGCCTATCCCAGCGTAAACACTCAATCTCATACGCGATTGTGTTGTGTCCACTGTCCCGTTTACGTAGGTTATGCTGTCATTTGTCCATTTACTCAGCCAAACATCAGAAGAACTCTCTACCACTCTCTGTAGACTATTGGCGAGCAGTATGATTGCACTCAGTCCAATTCCAACAGCTTTGATGTAAAACATATATACTTTAGCTTTTACCTAAAACGTGAAGATTAAGTTTATTTTAGTGTATGCTTACCATTATAGGAATCATACAATCGCTGATTTTATTCTTGAAAACTTTCAAACATAGCATACAATAAAAATTAATAACAGTTTTATAATTATATAACGTCGAATATGGCTGATCTTGCTCACGAGTTTTGCACGTTAACTACTACTTATCATGCATAAAGACTATTTTCAATATATTGCATTCATTGTGATATTTTTACATAATATTGGTCATTTTTATCTATTCCAAGTTTAATTAAGGACGATATTATGTCTGTTAGATTTGTAAGATGTGCATACTTATTTTGCATAAATTAAATGTAAACATTTAAAAGAATACTGGCTGAAATAATCAAACTAAAGAAAAATTTCAAAATAGTCCTTGATTCAGTATTAACATCCAAAATAAATCTTTTACCTGTCCAGACTCACAAGCTTCCTCTTCTATAATTTTATCGATTGCTTCATCATTGCTTTTCCCAACAGTTAATTCATCCACTTCAGAAGTCAGTTCTTCCTTTATTTTCTTATTAATTGATTGTTCTGATTGTTCAGTAGTCAATTCCTCTTCAGAATCATTTTGTGCTTTATCAGTAGAATAACTGTTCAGGAATTCTGCAAACGGACCGTTATGATTCATTAAATCTTTAAATGATCCAATTTCTCCAACTTTGCCATCTACCATGGTAATTATGAGGTCTGTTTTTGAAAGAAAGCTTATCCCATGGGTCACCAATATTCTTGTCTGCAAAATAAATTTTTATGTAAGTCAATGCATGAATGAGGTTGATCTCATCGAGCCATTTCACTATTTGAATTTTGCTACTGGATACCAATTCCATATTGTTTAAATTTATATTTCAAAACATTTCAAGCGCTAGTATGAAAACTTTATTAACGTTGTAGTATATAAAAAAGAAAATTTAGATAGAAGGGTGGTAACATTAATATGTTATATACCTTATTTCCAAGTATTCCATTTCTGTCCAACACTTGTTCAAATATATGTTTTCCAACATGAGAGTCCACAGCACTAAGAGGGTCATCAAAGAAATACACGTCTGCATCCTGGTAAATTGCACGAGCCAAACTGACCCTTTGTTTTTGTCCGCCACTGAGATTAATTCCCTGAAAACGACAAAATTAAACAAAAACATTACATTTTTGGGATATGTTGAAATAAAATTTGTTAAATTTGTTGAACACACAATTTTTACATATTTAATTTTTTCGTCCTCTTAGATTTCTGGGGAAAATGTCATTTAAGATTTAATGTAATTTCGTCAATTTAATTTCATATACAGTACTTTTTAAATTAATCAAATAAAAACATTTCCGAAAATAAATATTGCTAAACTGAAATAATAGAATGAACTTATTTATACCTTTTCACCTATTTCTGTCATGTCACCCCCAGGTAACATGTCCAAATCTGTTCTTAGAGCAGATGCATCAATGGCTGTTTCATAGTTTGCTTTGTTCATGGGTGAACCAAACAAGATGTTACTCTGTAATGTTGAGTTTCTAATCCAAGCCTGTTGTGGAACATATGCTACAGTTCCCTACAAAATGAATAACCTTTGTTTTAAATAGATAAAAATGCAAGAATATGTTTTATTGTACACATGATCATATTGACGAACTTCTTATTTTCAAGCAATGCATATACAGTTTCAGAATTAATGTCATGAAAAGTAAAATTCCGCGTCGAGTACGCAAAACATAGTTGGCACGTTCTTAGTATTTTATTTCAGAAAACATTTCATGAAAAATTAATAAATTCACGTCAAATATACAAAAATAGCTAGTTAATTTTTACCTTAATGCAAGACTGTCCTAAAATTTGTTCCATTTCTCCTAGCATGGCTGACAAAAGTGAAGATTTTCCAGACCCAACACTGCCTACTATA
>MJUU01055682.1:70236-81473 GCA_002080025.1 Modiolus philippinarum | reverse complement strand
TCTCTGTACATAATGCCATTAACTTTTCCATGGTTGTTTGGTCTTCAATAAGCAGTGCTACTATTTTGTTATTTTATTGGTTTAATTATTGGTAACTTTCGCATATCTAAAACCAATAAGGAAGTTCTAACTGTCAGAGCAACACAGATGTAGAATTTACGCCTAACAACTTAAATGGGTGTAATAACAAAATTACCGCACAGAATTGTCAAGAGACCAAATCTTCAAAAAGGGGATGCAAAAAAATTACCTTTGAAGTGTAGGATTGCCTTCTTTGGTCCAGGCGTATGTTCCATTTTCAACTGACACTGCATACTCTGAAAATCACAAAAGTGGGATTTCATTAAGTATATGTATTCTCAATCCTTTCTGGTTTTGATTTCTAGCAAGGATTTTTCTTTCTTAAAATTATATGATAAAAAAGCGTTGACTTCAGGTCTTACGATATGTACTCCTAAAAATCGTATTTTGTTTTACACTATTTAAGGAAGCTCATTAAAACTGATTTAATGTGTACCATTATGAAGATTTTCTATAAATAATATCATTACGTGTGCTTGAAAGATTTAATGGGATTCTAGCCTTTGTTATTTGAAATCTTCTGCAGTTTTACTTACTTGAATTAGCAGTTCTGACAAGAGCATCCTCATTCAATTCATCTTTATCCAAGAAAGACTGGATTCTTTTCAATGAGACATTCCCCTGAGATTAAAAAGAGACATGTTTATTTACCTTGTCACTGATACCTAAATAAAACAGTGTAAAAGCAAATTCAATGTTTATATGTACAATTTCAATCACCAAATAATGTGGAAACATTATCCTTTAATTCAACCCTACAGATGTGTATATGGTGATCCTGTTCATTTATGACTCTACTTAGGTAAAGATACCAATTGATGTCTTAATTTGTGTTCAATGTGAATTGCCATGTTTTTTTTTTATTTTTGATTTTAGGTTTCCGAAATTCCGAAATTCTCTTTTCAGTTCTTGCTTAGAAATTCGTTTGTATGTGTCTTGTGGTTCATTTATCTATTTGTATTTGACAAAAGCGAAAAAAATATATAATAAACAAAGATTGGCCTATTGATGTTACATTACCTGCACATAACGGTTTACAATATGAGGCATTACAACCAAAGTCCAGTTCAGGATGCCAAAAAGTGATGTTGATACAAATGCTTTCTCAGCAGTCAGAACATTCTCTGGATCAGTCAATACATATACAGTGAAAGTACATAGTGATACCTGCAATAGTAATAACATGAAATCAGTCCAAGTCATGTGTATAAATAATGCTATTATAGTAAGTTTATTTTTAATGCTAAATACATGCTCCATGCAAAAGTCTTTTTAAACATCAAATACACATAATTTTTGTTTCATGTGATTTTATTTCAATTGCCTCATAGTTGAACTTATATGTCTAGCAATTTTCTATTATCTTTCTCATACATATATTTCATAAAATTGAGATTTCTTACCAAGAATGGTGTCACAGCCCAAACTAGATGCATACAAGTACCAATACAAGCTTGCTTTCGGACAACTCCTATCTCTTTGTTTCGAATCTCTTCAATTTGTTTTTCAAATGATTTCTCCCAAGCATACAGCTTCAATACCTACAAAATTTTATAACACCATAATAAATACTTAAGTATATAATAATACATTTAAAAGTCTTCTGTTTGCTGTTATTTTGTGTAATGTATTATGATTACTAATTTAGGAATTAATTATAGCTAAAACCTCTAGATATTTAAAAATATGCAAAATGACATCAGATTTGTATGATGTATAAAAATACATACAATTAATGTGTAATGTACTCACTTTTATTCCGTTTAAAATTTCATTCATCATCTTTATTCTCGAATCTTTCAAATCCATTACTTTTAACTGAAAATATATCATTAATCAAAAATTAAAAAAAAACATTGTGGCAAAATTATATTGAAAAATGTAACACACGGATAAATATACGATATATGTACATTGTCGGAAAATATAAAATTTATTTGACGAGCTTAAGAAACAGGTAAAAATGCGAGGTTTACCGAGCATTTCTCGCCTGTTTCGCAGCGAGTACAAATAAATTTTATATTTCCGACAATGTACGTATATTGTTTTTATCCTGCAATCATTAAAAACCTATTTAAAATGCTTTTCTTCTCAGTGAAGCGGGACGAAGTAGAAAGTAAACAACTTCGGCCATTTTGGTCAATCCCGTGACGTCATAGGCGAATTTACACTGTGACGTCAAAGTAGTAAGGTTTTCAAACCAGTCGCCCTGTCTTTTCTACGTACGAAATCATGGACCGGTTACCAGCCTATCCTACGAATACGAAAACAATATTCGTAGGGTCGTATTCGTCTGATAGAACGGCCATTGCAGGATAAATACGAGATAGTCTTCTCTTTGGCACTTTTTAGTATTTAGCAAAAAAAGAGCACATTTTTTATGAACTAAGTATGATGTAAAAAAACGGACAATGCATAATCCGTTATTAAATATATTATTTAGAATCAGTCAATTCTGTTATTTCTCTGTAAAATGCAATTTTTATTTCCAAATTTCTTATCTCTCAATCTATTTAGTTTTTGCGAGTATTAAAAATAAGTCTGAAATAATGATGTAAATTAGATTTTAAATTTTCGGACACTTCTATATTTGCTTGCGTAATGTCTACAATTCTAATGAATGAATTCTTTTTTTATTTGTTCTTTCATTTTTGTATACAACTCACATGAAAGTCTTTTCCTTTTTTCACTAAGATTGAATTTAGTGGAATCACAAGCACCATTATAGCAATTCCAACAAATGCTGAATAACCGAGAGTTTGCCACACCGAAAACATGGAAATACAACACAACATTGGTATAGACCATAGTTCGTTGATGCTCAGTATACAATGGGATACTCTCTCGGCATCTACTGACATCAGGTTAACAATTTCTCCAGAAGTTGATGACTTCTTTGCTGAACTTGAAAGTCTTAAAGTCTGAAAAAAATGCCATAAATGTACGAATTATAGTGAATATTGAACGCACAAATTAATTGTACTTATAAACGTTTTCATGCACAAATCGATGTAAAACGCATAATATATTACATCATTTTCAACACATTAAACATTTTTATAATTTTTATAATGGTAATGTTGGCTTGACATACGATAGAGTTCATCGCTTCAAACTTACTTTTTTGTAAATAACAGATGTAATGGCCGTCCACAATCGCCTTTCGTAGTTTTCAGTTCTGTACCACTTTTGATGATCGAAAACTGTTCTAAGGAATGTAAATCCAAATAACAATATGGCGTACACGTAACCAAACCAGTCAGGTATCGTTGAATCTGTTGCAAACTGTAGGAGATATCTGTAAAAATTAGATATGTAATTTAAAATTTGCAACCTCATAGTTTCTCGCAAAAGTAAAGCATATAATCTCGCGATGCATATAAATGAGCAGAGTTATATTTAATGCAGTTGCTTCTAAAATCCGATTATAATATAAAAATAAAAATACTACTTTTCAAGAAACTTGAGCTGTAAATTACTTTAAGTCGGTAGGAAAATTTTTTTTTATTTGAAAAATACCTGAGAATATACGGGGCTGCCAAAGCATTGAAACAAACAAGCAATTCGAAACCAGCCGGTACAATCATGTAAGGTCCGAAGGCTCTAACAAGGGCGTTCACAAGTCTGGGGTGCTGTTTTTCACCGTCTTTTTGGTTCCTTTTTTGTTCTTGTAGTGACTGGGCGTTGCTGAAAAGAACAAAGCATTGTATTCAATTACATAGTTGAATTTTTCATTATCTAAATGCCTTAGCCATACAGTAGGGTTATATGAGTATAACCATCCTTCCACAGGTTTTATCTACAGCAGAATAAATTTTGAAAGATGAGTGTTAACTTGACAATTCATAAACATCAATGAAATTCGTTTATCTACAATATTTACTAGACAAAGAGGAATGTTTCTGATCATTTTTAGAGTTATGTTTGTCGAATGAAAATATAAAGAAATAGATAAACCATTACCTTCTAGCTTTTTCCTGTTCCCAGTATTTTTCAAAATGTGGCACAACACAAGCTGATGTTTCCTCTGGACTTAAGGGAAATAAATCTTCTCGGTTAAGTTTTCCTCTGTATCCTTTCATAATTAAACTGTAACATTAAATATAAATCATTTAGAAGGAAAAACTCAGTATTTTTTAAATATTATATTATTACTTTTTTTGTAGAAGATGTAACTTTTATGATAAAAGGTTTTTCCATTTCCAAACATAGGATATGTCACGTATATAGTTATATGGCTAATGATTGAAAAGACTAAAAGCTGTGTTAAAATATAGCGAATACTGATTCATTTGTTGATACTTTTAAGAATTTGCTTTCCTTTTAACAGCCAACAATTTTATTTCATTTTTCAACAATTTTATTTATTTACTTACCCTGTACACCAGTGGAATGTTAACTTTGAAAACACTGATTTTATTTCTCCTGCAAATGATTTCTGAAATGAAAATAAATGTCAACTTATGTAGAACGTCAGCAATACACCACTTAAATGAATACAAGTACACTTTTTATTTTGCTGAAATATGCGTGTTTACAATTTGTAAACAATTTGTTATATTATATTTGTACTCTAAATAAATACACGTAGGTAAGCCTTTTTACTAGCTTATCAAAAAAGGGACTTTTTGTACACTTCAGCACGTAATGTATGATTCTTTTACTATCTTGTCAAATATGGATATGTTCAAATTACCAAGTTAGTTAATTTTGATAAGATAAAATATGTTAGCATATTGCTCTCAATACGTTTTCGGTCTGAAAAACTATTCTTCATTTTAAATATGTGTCGTTATATCAAAATTTGCAGTTGTATTATTTCGAAATACTCTACTGGTCTCTCCCTGTAATTGATTCGGACTTTTGTTGTCACTTTTATTCTATTACTTGTTCCTACCTTTTTGTCGGTATCTTTTTGTTGTTCTGAACGGCAATCACTGGTCAGGGATTGTATAAACTTGGTAACAACCAGCATAAAATACAAAAAGAATATAACACTCTTCAGAGCTGCTTTGTTCAAGTTGCTCTGAAATGTAAAATATATAAATATATTTAATCATTCAACTACTGTACATGTGTTATCCAATAATAAGAAAATTATTTTACATGTAGTAAAATTCGACATTTTTCTCTACGATCTTAAGTAGAGTATTCACAATTATTATTATTGTGTTAAACCTCTTTAATCAATGAGCTGTAAATAAAATTATATTTATATCGCATTTTACTTTTGATAGGTATTTACGACATGTACCTACCTCTAAAATAGCACCGGCAACTTCAGTCTTACATTGCAGCATTATGCTCGTAACCATAAACAACCATGCTCCAAGTAGCCACAGTGGTGTACGTCCTTTCGTCTGACTACTTCTCAAGACGTAGAATTCAACCAGCTGGAAAACATTGATATAAGTAATGTGTTTTTATTCGGCAAGTCTAATATTGAAACAAATCACAAGATATTAATAAAGAAATTAAGAAACGGATACCAATTCGTTCATCAGCATGTCAAATAGTTTTTTACTTTTTTCTTGTGCAGTTTCTTGGTACATTGTGGCATGTCACTGTGTTTTTGGGCCATTGTAAGTGTTATCCGTTATACTTTTTATTCCATTTTTGTTATGGTTTACAGTTTGGACATCAAAAAATATTTGAAAATGTTTTTAGAATTCTAGTTTTACTGATCTGATAAAATATTTTACTTACCATTGTGAGAAGTACTATTAAAGGAGACAGGGTTTGGATGGTTGGGATCATCTCTCCTGTTATCATATCTCTGACAGTTTTCCCAATGTAACAGGTAGTCAAAGTGGCAATAATAAGAGTCAAAATCTGAAACAGTTATAACGCCATAATAATACATTTCTCTTTAATGCTGAAATATGTTCTCTTAAGATAAAACCAAATAAAAATAACAACTAGCAAATTCAAAGCAAAGATACAAAATCAGGAAAAAATCAAACTTAATGAACTTGAGTTACGCGTTTTAAGAATCGACAGAAACCTTAACAACATTATAAAATCCAAATTCTTTACATTAACTCTAAGCCGGTTGTTTGATCTCGCCAAGCTTTACTCTTTATGTCTAGATTATAAAAGAAACTGATTCAATCTATAGTTAACTGGAATACTTACCGTTGTCAGCAAGCTGGCCTTTTTAACAATCCCCTTACTTGCTTCGTTAATGGAGAAGTGAAAAACACGTAACGGAACACCTAATAATAAGAACACACTGGGGCTCCATTGAATAAGGGTCTTCTCTAAGCTTTCGGTTATGTAAGTATCAGTTGTGTTGACTACCTCGTAAGAGTTCTAAAATTGAAAAAAGATAATGTTTCAAATATATGGTGGCTTTGAACAAGTAATACCAAGACATCAGATATTTAGTCGACAAGGGATAATCTGTGAAGCACATACACACACATTAAAAATAAATTAATTATCTGAATTGAGGAGATACTTGCCTTTATTATGTCAACATGTTCATGTTTCCACATAGAAAAGACGAAGTTAAAAATTTTCCACCTAATGCTATATTAAATATAGAGATAGATGAGAGGTTTTTTCATTTTAGACGGTGGACGACTGTATGTCTTGTAATTTTTGCTTTATTTAATATTAGATTTTAATTTTTTTATTGTGGTTTTTATTCAAGTGCTGTTGATGAGATATAACACATGCATAGTAGAATTTCATTCTCACTGCAAAACAAAAGTATAATAAGGAATATTTTCTTGGTTAAAACAATAAATATAATAAATTTTAGTTGTTTTCCTATCATTAAGGACCCATATTTCTATATATCAACCTACCATAAATAATGGTTCACAATATGTCTTCATCTTATTGCTTTGATTGTAATATTAAAATTAAATGTTAATTGAACAAGTCTGACTATATATATTGTGTCTGAGTCACATGACTTTTGATATAAATAAATTCCAATACGAAGGTGTTTAATACTTAAAATGACTATAAAATTCCCCATTTCTATCCAGGTATAATATGGAAAACATTTAAACTATAAATGTACATAGATCAATGCATATTATATTGATCTTTATATGTAAATTTAATTAAATATTGTTTGGGTATTTAAATGCAAAGCTATGCTGGAGGTGACCAGTGACGTTAATCGATATAAAAATAAAATCAGATTTCCCCTTTATTTTTAGATTACAGATTCTATTATAATTAACATAGCGACGCTAATTGTCACATAAACATAATAATAATAAATTAAATATTTTGCCTAGTCGTGGAGAAGCCGTTATATGAACGATTGTATGAACGATTACAGGTCTTTCGCAAAAAGGATCAATGTAGTATTGTTAAATACTTGATACATTTATTTGAATCAAAGTAAGGTGTTTGTATACAATGACCATGGACAGTTACGAGATGTCGTCAGTTATGTTCTAAAAATTGTAAGTATTAAATCTAACCCGTGTAAAGGACGATGTCGGTCGATTTTTTTTAAATATACATGTTATAAAGTTTGATTGTCCAAAAGTTTACGTAATATTTTTTAAAATTTGCAATTTTGAATCGGAATTATCTCGAAATCGAAATCATGAAGGTATACTTTTCTTTGCAGAATTGGAAAGAGCATGTTCAAATTGACATAATTTCAAAATTTCACAAAAAAAAAATCAGTTCAGGATCTTTACTGTATCGTATCCCCTTAAGTCTCAAATCAATATCATTTGACTTCATAGTACATAATTCAAAGTTTTCAGAGTACGTCTCATGATCTCATCGTAAGTAAATCTATGTTTGTCCTTTTGAGAGACCTAAAATCTGTGTCCCGAATTTACTTCCAAACTGTGTCCATTATTTGACTAATAAAAATGTTTAACCATAACTATTTAGATTCAGATCAAATTCAGTTATTGGAATCCCTTACCTCATAATTTTGAAGAGTATGATTTCCAAAACGTATGACGACCATATTGTACTTTCAGGTGACAAACAACAATAAAGGCATTGCTTTGAATGGATAGATGTATTCACATTTTGTACATAAAACATATGGAATTTGAAATGGTAATTGAAAAGTTATGGGTATATTATTAAGATGGTTATACAAATGCAGCATATAAAACAAAAGATAAAAAATAGTTTTGTTATTCCTTATAATATTTTCCTTATAAAAATTCATTGGAAATAAAAATCAAAGTTTTGTCTCTGTTATTTTCACAAGCCAAAACGATCTCTTGACCGACAACAGTTTTCAGTCTGTTGACCGCAACAGAACTGTTGATCACTTGCCTTTTTTTTTGATTGGTTCAAAAACATCACGCCCATATCACAGAATCTCCTGTCGTCTGCACTATCAACTTTGCGATGTGAATTGCATTCAGATGGAATGTAGCGTATTTAACTTAACTAAAAGTTTGCAATTGCATAAATACAGATCGATATGCCAATAAAACATGTTTTAAAAACAAAAACACATTTAACATGAAAAGGTATAACAAAACAGCTATAGACTGGGTCCTCAAACTCTCTGACTCACTGTTGCACTCAGCCTTTGGCTTCGTGCAACAGTTCAGTCCTCGGACATTTGGCCCCCGTCACACCAGGACGAAGACCATCAAGATCTTAGTACGTTCTTAAAACTCTCTGGAACGTAGTGAAAACGGGATAAAAATATACATGTAGCTATAAAGTTTTTACAACGATGTGTCAGTGCTAAGATTGCGATACGTCTTTAAAGTTTGTGACCAAGTTCCTTGTAGGTCTATCAAGTTCTTACTACGTTTCTTCTGCATTCATCACGTCTTTAGGGACCGACCATTTAACCTGAAAGGGGGGGTTATGGTTTTTTTTCTGGACAGAAAATTTTTGTTGGGCTTCGCGCGAAACAAATTATTTATTTTTTGCACCCGTATCAACAAAATATTTTTTTTCAAAATTAACATTATTTTTTTGGGCAGAAAGCCTCATTCAGAAAAATTTTTTTCATCATTTTGGCAGCCAAAATATTTTTTTCACATAAAATCAGATCCAAAATATTTTTTTAGAAAAAAACCATAGCCCCCCCCCCTTTCAAGTTAAATGGTCGGTCCCTTACTACTTTCAAACTACGTCCTTACTACGACTCCACTGCGACCGCCCATTTTGAGGTAGGTCTCCAATACGTTTGTACAGAGTTTGTCTAGAGACAATAAAAAAGATAAATCATTGTCACCTTATGGGGTCGAGGTTCTATTTGTAATATTTAATTCCAAACGTTACCGATGTAACAAAATAAAAAAAAGAAAAGTCTGACAAACATGGTTTATTTCAATTCTAATATAGGAATTTTCAGGAGCGGTCTGATTTGATCGGCAACATTGAATTAAATTTTTTAATGTCTTAATTCATTCTTCCATAATCTCCACTTGAAATTCTACTCGACGCTGCTGACGAACCGGACCGGTTGTTACGGCACATATTGTCGCCCCTGCACATATTGTCGCCGGCGACAATATGTGCAACTGTATCGGCACATATTGTCGCCCTGCAAATATTGTCGCCTACACATATTGTCGCCGGCGACAATATGTGTAGTACATTTTCGGCACATATTGTCGCCTGTTTTAAAACAACTTGTTTACAATATTTTTGAGTTGCAAGAGTACTTAACCGATTCTGAATGTTTGGAAATACAATAGCTTGTGTTTCCACAGATATTGAGATAAGAAGAAATAATTAAAATGTTAGGGGACGACTATTTAATTGTCGGGGAGGGCATTGTCAATTTTGGTTGAACAAAAATATTTATTACCATGTCAAGGTCTAATAAATACTAATTTTTACAAGATGTCACTTCAAATTATTTATTTGTATTTTCCTCAAAAAATTTCTATTCAGAACAAAATGAAAATATTTATTTTCGTGACAAGTATCATTAGAATATTTATTTTGATCGACACCAAGATCATGATTTAATTATCTATTTACAGAATCTCCCAATCCATCTCCTGAAAATCAAATGTCCGTCCCTTTAGTAGTGCCTGCTACGAAAAAATACAAAAAAAATATGGAGTGGTACCAAATGAAGCTGCTTAGGGTGAAAAACTTCTATTTTTCACATATCCATAGACCCACACGGCGTATGCTAAAGACTCCCCCTCAAGCTGCTCAGATGAACTTGAATGCTTTAAAGCTTATTCAAAGCTATCCTTCTCGCCATATCTGTAAGTTTCATGCATGCAGATCATCACAGGAACTATTTGAACTGTGAGGAAATGTTGGGCCCTCAGAAAAAACTTAATCTACATGTACTTCCTATCTCGAATCAACTTTTACTTTTTTTGTTGTTTTGTTTTGCTTTTACCCGAACCCGTTTGTTCTCTTACTACCAACCTGATACAAATTCCATACGTACGGTTTATAAGTATAATTGTTCCCAATAGTTATTGTTCGTGACACAAAATCGTTTGAAAGATTAAGATAGAATCTACTTCACACCAAATCCAGGTGTTCCAGATAATTATCTCTGGTGCTTTTCTTTCCATAATATAATCTTCATTTCGATCTCTTCCTATGATATTGTCTTTCTAAGAAGTCTATTTTCTTCATAGGCTCACCTCACAGGGCGAGCTAAAGAAATCAGAGTGCGTCCGTCGTAACTTTTTTGTTCAGTGATCTTCTAGGGAATTCATTGCTGCATGGATTCAGTTTGCGTCCGTCGTCCGTCCGTCGTAACTTTTTCATTTCGATCTACTTCTAGAAAATCGCGACAAGGATTTATATTAAACTTGCACCTTTCCCTAATAAAAATGGCCGCAATGTGATATACTTGTTAAGATTTTCTTCTAGAGGTCGGCTGAATGAACCAAACATGGCAATGGTTCTTATAATATGCTAATGAGGTGCTTTTAATTTGGCGGCGAAAGTTACTCAAAATTGCGGGCAGCTGGAAACTTAGATTAGCATTGGTCTGTATTAAAATGCACACAAAAGTCATTTAGAGAACCACAAAATGGATTTATTAAAACTTTCTTTCAATGTTTCTTATGGAGTGATGACTGATTGCTGTTATTTTTTGTCCTGAAACTTAGTTTATAAATACAGGGGCGGATCCAGCCAATTTGGAAAAGGGGGTTGGGGTGTAAATTAGAAGTGAAATGAAATTTCGAGGAACGGAGCGAGGCGCGAAAAGTTTT